>BQKZ01002831.1:34812-50038 GCA_036244855.1 Temnopleurus reevesii | reverse complement strand
AGTCCGAGCTGATATATTCATGCTGAAAGTCAGTTCTCTGTGCCTACAGACTAATCACTGACAAGCATATGAATGAAGAATGATTAACAACAATAAAGAATACAAGGCCATTAGCTCTAATTTTGTACCCCTCTTGGCAAATCTGCATCCCGATGCGCCTACGCCGCTCCCTGCTAATATTACGCGCGGTAACAGTAACAATGTTACAACTGTCTCTGCATATATTTAGTCTGCAAGAACAGACCCTTGGGTTTCGTTGTGCACAAACACAGAGAGTGATACAGGGTATACAATGTGTGTCTCATTGTGTGTCTCTTGCTATAGAGCAACGCTGTATGTGTGTGATATAGTCACACAGCGCATGACCTGTATCATGCTCTGCACACTCACATACCGAAAGTCTCGGGTTTGTGCTTTCAAACTAGCATATATTAGCACTGTTACTACTACTACTACTACTACTACTACTACTACTACTACTACTACTACTACTACTACTACTACTACTAATAATAATAATGATAATGATAATAATAATAATAATAATAAAAATGAAAATAAAGATAATGATAAAAATAATGATATTAACGAAATAATCACAAAACAAGAACAACAACAAAATGATATAGTTATAATGAAAGAAGTGGTAAAATTACAACGATTATAGCACAGTACTGGAGAGTATCATTATTATTATTATCATTATCATTATTATTATTATTATTATCATTATTATTATCATTATTATTATTATTATCATTATTATTATTATTATTATCATTATTATTATCATTATTATTATCATTATTATTATCATCATTATCATTATTATCATTATTATAATCATCATGGTGATGATTACAATTAATATCATTGCAAAAAAGGTGTCTTCTGAATAACGAACCTCATAAGAAATAAACAACACATGTTTAAACAACAATGCATACAAAATACATAGAGCTGCATATGGGCAGGTGATATTTCCACATTTGCTCATCAAATCTATAAAGGGGCGTATATCCCTTCAAAATAGGCTTGGGCGATAACTTGACAAGCAGAAAAAGAATTTGTTTTTTTTTTCTAAAAAACGAAAGAGAATAAAAAGGCTCACCAAACCCCCACCCCCTTCCCCACAACAAAATTAAAGAAGAGAAAAGGAGAAAAGCCTTTCTTTTTTAGAGGGAGGCTGGTATAAAAAAGGACTGTCGATGGCTCCTCAAGAAAGACGCCTTCACGAGCAAGAAAAAAAAAGAGGAAAAAAGTATCGATTGGGAGAAGCGGNCCCCCCCCCCCCCCCCCCCCCCCCCCTTGGATCCGCCAATGGTTAGGTAGTTCACTAACCCTTTAATTAAAAAAAACCTGACTGAATACTTACCGTTGCCTGGTCACAACATCCTTTTTTCCCTTATCATCGGCGTACGTATACTCGTTTATTTTGTTCGTTTTGCAAATCGGATACTATTTACTAAGATGAGTTACTAACTTTTCCTGTAGTTAAAATTGGTCCCCTAAAAATCCACGATTTTTCACATCGCCGCCTTTTTGCTACAAGACACTACATCAGAACACCGAAATCACAATCCAAATGCAAGTATATATTTGTCCTAAACTGCGAGAAGCGTTGCAAACCGCTGTGATTTATACATTTCCTTTATATCGTGAATCGCTGAATGTCATAATCTTTCTTCCAAACTGCCAAACGGGGTTAAGACTGCCTTCAAGGAAACTTGCCCGCTGAAATGTATAGCTTTAACCAGATTTCCATTTCCTATTACAGTAACCAAGGTAACGGATTCTGGGCAATCAGTGTTTCTTTATTGATGTCCATGTTTCCTTCTGGACTCTCGTGTCTTCCGTTTCCTAGGTATTCGGTTATTTTCAAATTGAGTTGGATGAAAACCATAATGTGCAATAAGTGTTCCTTTATTTGATGCTTGTGTTTCCTCCGGACTCTCGAGTCTTTCATTTCCGATGCATTCGATTACTTCCAAATTGAGTGGAATGAAAGCCTATACGTCGCGAACTTTGTGTTTTGCGAATGAACCCCCTGTCACATACGATATATTTCATTGATGTAGGCCAGTACGTCCATTGCAGCGGCGGAACTAACATGAAAAGAGATAAGATGACAGCACGAAATCCCGCAATCCGCGCGGGAGCGCATTCGCGCGAAAGAGGTCGAAACCTTTTTTCGTGTTAATACTCTCTGGTTTATAATGTGAAATTTTTTTGATCTAGTGTCAGAGCAACACCGGTGCATGGCTAAACTGACCCCAGTGGTATAATTTTCAAAGAATTGTCAGTTTTGATACATTTTTATTACCCTAATTACACAAGTTCGGTTTTAGATTATAATCAGACTCAGTCATACAGCTGGCGCTGCACGGCGATATTTTGAAAATGCGATGGATATCTTTGATACTAATATAAAGCAGATGTGTTTGTTCACAGAAATCGTGTTTTTTTTTTAGTTTCTCTTACACGTGAATTGTGACCATCTGGCGTCAATAAAGATTAATTTTTCAAGCAGCCGTTGCGTTGCGATGTAAGCCTAATTTTCGGGGTTTTAATGAGGATTATTTCGACACCTAGACAATCAGAGAAGGGGAAAAGATGCTATATCACAGCGAACAGAACGGACAAAACAATGGACAACGTTAGTAACTCCCACACAAACCTTCCCAAATGGCTTTATAAAACCAAGGCACTGTTACTTTTCTTATCCTGCAAATAAAATGTAGAGCAGCATGGCGGTTATTTATTTATTTATTTATTTATTTGAATATATTTATACAGGCACAAAAGATCAGTAATCTGCAGTTTTACATCAATGTTTTGTTTTTTACATCAGTGTTTCACCAAATCGTTATTAAATTTGGCATGATTTTGACTTGAACACTTTTTAAATATACATAGGCCTATCATATTTTCGTTTTTTTTTATAGAATCATCATAAACATATTACCAATATTGGCATGATGATAAAAACGCAATAATTAAATAAATCAAGAAAATGATATCGAATATAATACGCATAAGATCCGCGGTAATTAATCACAAGAACTGATACCAGTCAGGTGTCTTTTGTTACTTAGTAAATCACAGAGATGTCGCATCTGTTTGATGAGTGAACAGGGAAGCTACAATCATTTCATGTTTTTAGCTTATGTGAATACTTAAATGGGAGTTGTTTACTTTGTCCATTTTCTTGGCTCGTCATGCTCATTGTGTATACAACATCTCCATCTGCGCCCATTACTTCTCACAAAGACTTGCAGCTATATAAGAATGTCTCAAAAGGACTCGCCCCTTCTTTACCAAGTCATGCATTAAACACGGGTTTTGGTATCGTAATGAATTTTTTTTTTTTTATGATTGATGTCTTGTATTATTATTATTATTATGAGGAAATAACAGTCGACGGTGAGACACAACCAATTTATACAGAAAAAACATACTATACATAAACTGAATGACTAAATTCAATTCAGTTTATTTTATCTAGCTAGACGGATGCGGTAAGCGCGGAACATGAATTAATAGATAAATACGTAAATGAATAAATGATAGATACACAAATCAATAGGTTATTATTTGAATGAGTTAATGAATACACAGAAAACACCCGATTTTGAGAAAAAAAAACATAAAAAATGACAAGATCATCATGACACATCAGGGGCATGTAATATATATATTAAAAAAAGTTTGCGATCAATCGCAAAATTTATTACATAATTTCACAAAGCCTTACGATTGATATCAATCGTACGATCATATCTCTATGACACGATCAATTGAAAAGCTGTATATCACGCGATGTCAATTTTTAGAATAAAGATGCAACGAAACTTATGCTAAAAGACATGTGTAACTGGGGCATAAAAGTGGGCGTTTTCCATTTTTCTTTCATCACTATAGGTCTCGACCTCAAATCGGAGGTGACTGGAGGGGCGCTCTCACTTTTGAAGGATGTCTGAGTCTTCGTTAGGGGGCACAGAACAAAATAGTCCCACCGCCCCCNCCAATTTATACAGAAAAAACATACTATACATAAACTTATTATGCGTTATTACCTGATTACTTGCAAGGTATCACCTTCTTGAGTTGGATTAGTAAAAATTAGGAGTGTTGATTTTGTAACAAAATTTAGATTAAAGGTAATGTTTAACATTATTTTTGTTAAAAAAAATCTCAACTACCAGGTTCGAAATGCTACACAAATGGTTGACTAAGCTGTGAAAATATTAGACTGCGAAATCAACGTTTAGTGCTCATAAAAAAAATCTAAAATTAAATATGACACAATTACTGGCTCATCTCATGCGTGAATGAAAATTGCATTATACTTTTTTTTATTACTGCATTGCATTTCTATTGGAAATGAAAATTGAATAGAATTTAATAAGTTGCTTGTAAAGTCATATTTGACTGCCCCCTCGAAGTTTAGACATACTTTTTTTTTTATTTGCATACGTTTTTTTTTTCTTATCAACCTATCATTTCCTCTGGACAAGCAATTGATGATTGCGCAAGGAGGTGTTACATGACGCTTGTCGCAGCGACGTTCCATCAGCACTGACTAAATCCTCGATTTTGATTGGATGAAAAGCACTGTCCATGGTTGTTGCTATAATAAATGCTGGAAAATGACTGCTTGTCGCTGCGACAATCTTTCATGAAATTTCCACCCGATTCCATACTGACAAAATCGTGTGTACCGCCCCAGAACAGTGTTCGCAAGCTTTCCTGTTTATAAAGAAATTTCAAGAAACCGTAAAGTGCTGCTTTCTGCGAATATTAAAGGCGGGGCGACATGACGTTCAGGGCGTGGCTAACTGGCCGCTGCCATTTTGATTACAAAGATTGGCGAACAGAAAAATCACGGCATTTTTAACCTGGAATAGCGAGCGAGCAAGTGATATTTCGCTAGCTCGTATACATTTCTTACATTACAAAAAAAAATGAGGCTGAAGGGGGGGGGGGGGGGGATCAAGGTTACGTGCCACAATCATGGATCGGAAATTCGTGCGAAGTTTCCCCGAGTGTTTGAGCTTGGCAAGGTGCGTAAGCAAGGGAATGTTAGAATATCGAACGTTGTTGCCAATACACAACACGCCGTCCGTGCGCGCTCGCAACCGGAAGTCCTGTCGATCAGGACGCACTGGCTTTAAAGTGAATTCGTGATGTAATATGGTACTTCCCCCAGGCAAGTCCTTTCGCAAATACAAAGTTGAAACTACTGTGAGCAGAAGGGACAAAGTTCTGGGACAAAGTAAACAGCCTTCATTCAAGCCTTCACAATAGCTATATGGACACATAATATATTTCCATCCTTCTCATTCTGTGGAATAAATGTTAAAGGGGTACTATTATGAAAATACAAGTTGATCTGTATTGATATATTATACCATTATCAATACCCTTTTCACTGAAAGAGAGTCCAAATGTGTTTCATATATTTTATAATATTTTTTCTTCATTTTTATGTTGGCTTAGTTGGGAACGCCCCTAAAAATTTCTTTCAAATGTCAATCATGTTGTGACATCACACAAGTCAAGTTTGTTCACCTTTCTAAATCATGTTTCAGAGCTGGTTCTGTAAATAACAAAAGGAAATGGGTAGATCAATGCAGGGATTTCAATTCAGGTGATTGCCCATGAAAGGGAATTAGAATGCGCAATTACCTGAATTTAAATACCTGCATTGATCCACATATTTCCTTTTGTTATTTACAGAACCAGCTCTGAAACATGATCTAGAAAGGTGAACAAACTTGACTTGTGTGATGTCACAACAGGATTGACATTGGAAAGAAATTTGTAGGGGCGTTCCCAACTAAGCCAACATAAAAATGAAGAAAAAATATTATAAAATATATGAAACACATTTGGACTCTCTTTCAGTAAAAAGGGTATCGATAATGGTATAATACATCAATACAGATCAACTTGTTTTTCCATAATAGTGGACCTTTAAACTAGAGTCACACCTGGGCCTTTCTTTTCTTACCATATAAAGCTATTGTGAATGTTTGAATGAAGGCTGTTTACTTTGTCCCAGTCCTTTGTCCCTTCTGCTCACAGTGAAGACCCGACCTGAATAGGCGGGTTTACTAATACATTGTAGATGCAAATTTTCTGCATACCCCTAACACACATTTAGGTTGTTCTTGACAACCCGAAAGCTTGCCCGAGGCTTGCCCGACATAGCAACAAGTAATGTATGCAAACTCGATTCCAAATATTGATAGTCTTATTGTTCTCAACCGGTCTATGGAATACCGCATAACTACGTTAAACGCACATAAATTTGAATATATACTAAACCCGCCTATTTAAACAAGGAAATAGAATAATTTCAGGAGTTTTATGTTTAATGTTTCGGGCAATAAACTGACCTTTTCTCCGAATATAAGGCCGAGAACGTGTTTCCATTAAGTAAACCGGGAAGGAAACCAAGTAATAACAGAACACGCTTGGCTAGTACCTGTATACGGTAAATTGCCATTTCGTCCAATGCCATTTCGTCCAATGACCGTTTCGTCTAAACGCGCTTCGTCCAACATCACTTCGTCTAGAAACATTTCGTCCATTAAGCATTTCGTCCAATTGCCGCTTTGTCCATTTACCAATTTGTCCAATATCCCATTCGTCCAATTCGTCCAATTACCGCTTTGTTTAGTGTTACTTTGTCCAATCATCAGATTGTCCAGATTGGACGAAGTGATGTTAGCCCAAATGACTATTGGACGAATTGATTATTGGACCAAACGTTAAATGGAAAAAATGGCTATTTGACGAACAGGATATTGGACTTACTGGTCATTGGACGAGATGGCATTGGACGAGATGGGGATAAACCCTGTATACTGGTAGTCTGCGTGCATCCAATTCGACCCTTTATTCTGCCCCCCCCCTGAACTGACAAGCAATAACAATGATTTAATGGTACTTGAAATAACACAGTTACACGCAATATAACGATGGATGCTAAAAAAACCTTCCAAAGTTAATTCAACATCCAAGAGGTTTGAAAAGTAAGAACCTTTTCGAAGTGATAAATGAACATTTGAAACATGCTCGATCCAAACTTTAAAGGTAAGCCCCGGTCACATATGGCCCCGAAAGCAACATGATTCACCCCGATTCGTTGTTCTGAGGCAGTTAACTGTGAAGTAACAAAGAGTCGTGTTGAATCGTGTTGCTCCCGGGTCTCTATGTGACCGGGGCCTTAAATGTTATTATTGTTTTGTAAAGGATGTTAGTGTCACCCTCCCCAAGGAGGGGTGGGCGTTGACGACGCATAATAACTACGGTACATGAATGGACTTACCTGCAAAATTATTTACATATACAAGTATATCTTCATATGTAAGACGTATATTTCTTCACTGCAAAATGACAAAGATATTTCTTTCCGTTGTAGTATAGTCTTCTAGACTATTAAAAAGACAAAACATTGTTTGTATACCCCCATTTGACCGACCATCTGAAAAAATGGCCCGACATGAACTTATTGATTTATATCATATCTATTTATCAATTCCTTACACTCTTCTATAAAAACAGGGTAGGTGCATTCAGATGTATAAACTGTCTTTCAAGTACGTTTTTTTACACTTTGAATTGATGATTTAAGCAAAAAAAGAAAGAAAATAATAACAACACACACAAAAAAGGAGTATTACTCACCCTCATCCAGTTCCGGGATTTGTAGTGATTTGAAGTTGTTCAGTTTATTCGTAAAATAGAAATCGTTAAAAATAGTTGTCACCAAACCCTATCATCATGATCATGAAATTGAGTACTCAAAACATTCCCAGATCCAGGGTGTATTTCTGTGACGAACGAGAGCTCGATTTGAAATCTGACCAATGTTTATGCATGGATACTGATATACCCATGGTTTATGCAAGCAATTACATGCAGGCTGCCAGTATCAAATGAGAAAATGTCTGTATTTCCTCATACAAATGTCGGTACTTTTCGTAATGTTTCTAAATTAAGCGAGACGCGTTAAAAGTTTATTGATAACTCTGAACAATATTGATGGCAAATTGTAATAACAACCTATATAGAAAAGGGCGGAGAAGCAGTTTTCTTAAGATTTTTTTTGATAAGCATTCATGGAGTGAACGGATTCTTAAAAACAATAAGCTCTAATAAGTTTACGAACAGGAAGCGCATGACATACGTCATGAGACGTGACCGAAGGAAGTCACGTGTTATGACTAATATCGTACAGTAATTCATGAAATATTCATAAATTTCTTATTCATTGTCGGATTTACTTGAAACCTTTTGAATCTGTTTGTATGATTTTTTGCTTTTAATAAAACTAAGATTTTTCTGGAAGAGACCCAGTCTTTAAACCATTCTTTAAAAAGAGTGTAGGCAAGAGTCAAGCGGAGTTCATCAAACACACCCGACGATGGGGGGAGAGGGGTATCATGAATAATTCTTTAAACGTTCTTCTTTAAATGCGTACACTCTTAATAGGCGGAATTACTAATATACGCAAAGTCAATATTATGCGTTCTTTCTACACAGAGGTTGTTCCTGACGACCAGAAAGCTTGCCCGAAGATTACCCGATATAGCAACTGTTGTATGCAAACTGTTCAAGTAAAGCTCAAATAAAATTTTGGTAAATTTGAATATTTTTAGCCACAAATTTTGCCTTCAAATCTAAATGAATATAGTATGATGAACATATTGCACAAAAGATTTTGTGAAAAATAAATGAGTCTTGGTATAGCTACAGCCTAAAATGTGAAAAAAAAAAATTCTGAGTCTATATAGGGGTTCCTACTTCTCATGCATAGAATTGGATGACAATTTCAGAATTTAATTTTTGTGTATACCTTATTATAACAAAATCATCATTATTACCAAGAGAAATAAACAATATATAACATTCATATAAGATACTAAATTGTGTCATGTTAAACATCGGGTAAGATTCACATTTTTAAATCGTTACAGAAACGTTATTTGAGGTTTAAGGAGTCGTTCGCAAGAAACGTGCATAAATTTATATCTAAAGGAAAACCGGCCTATTCTATGAAGAAGAGCGCGTTTCAAGGAAACAGGAATGCAGCAGCTCCATATAAAGCTGCCGTCACTTCGTGAAAATGCGATTTATTGTGCATGTATATTATTGGCAATTGGGTTATGTAGCTAGTAGCGAGGGAGAGAAAGTCACACCTTCATTTATGGTCAAGCGCATAATGCGGTCTCGTGGGTTCGTTCCCTTGTCATCCGATACGGTATCCATTCGGGCGTCATGGCGCATACAAGTAATTAATTGGTCATTCCCAAAGCCACCGCTACAAGGAAGAGAGATTTGGTTTTCATGAAAACGCGAATTTTTGTTATATGTTGGCAATTGACCATGCATACAGCTANTGGAGTTCATCAAACACACCCGACGATGGGGGGAGAGGGGTATCATGAATAATTCTTCAAACGTTCTTCTTGAAATGCGTACACTCTCAATAGGCGGAATTACTAATAGATGCAAAGCCAATATTATGCGTTTTTTCTACACAGAGGTTGTTCCTGACGACCCGAAAGCTTGTCCGAAGATTGCCCGATATAGCAACCATTGTATGCAAACTGATTAAAGCTCAAATAAAATTTTGGTAAATTAGAATATTTTTTCCACATATTTTGCCTTCAAATCTAAATGAATACAGTATGATGAACATATTGCACAAAAGGTTTTGTGAAAAATAAATACGTCTTAGTAAAGCTACAGCCTAAAATGTGCAAAAAAATCTCAGTCTATATAGGGATACCCACATTCACCTTCGCATGCATAGAATTGGATGACAATTTCCGAGTTTAATTTTTATGTATACCTTATTCAAATCTTGCATAATTATAAAAATGCCCGATAACAAACAAAATTATCATTATTACCAAGAGAAATAATATAACGTTTATAAAGATTACTAAATTGTGTCATGTTAAACATCGGGTAAAATTCACTTTTTTAAATCGTTACAAAAACGTTATTTGAGGTTTAAGGAATACCATGTATTACTACGGTCGTTAGCAAGGAACGTGCCTAAATTTATATCGAATGGAAAACCGGCCTATTCTATGAAGAAGAGCGCGTTTCAAGGAAAGAGGAATGCAGCAGCTTCATAAAGCCCCGGTCACATAGGACCCCGGAAGCAAAACGATTCACCCCGACTCTTTGTTGATTCACAGTTAACTGCCTCGGAACAACGAGTCGGGGTGAATCGTGTTGCTTCCGGGGTCCTATGCATGCAAAAGCTGCCGTCACTTTGTGAAAACACGATTTGTTGTGTATATTAATTGGCAATTGAGTATATGTAGCTAGTAGCGAGGGAGAGTATATCAAACCTTAATTTATGGTCAAGCGCATAATGCCATCTCGTGGGTCCGTTCCCTTGTCATCCAATACGGTATCCATTCGGGCGTCTCCACACATACAAGTAATTAATTGGTCATTCCCAAAGCCACCGCTACAATTTAGAGCAGTTTGGTTTTCATGTAAACGCGATTTTTTTGTATATTTATTGGCAATTGGGCATGTAGCAGCTAATATAGCGAGGGAGAGCAAGTCACACCAGGGAGTTGGGATTTGTCATACCTTAATTTATGGTCAAGCGCAGCATATACGATTTCTTGGGTCCGTTGCCTTGTCATCCAATACCCATTCGGGAAATGGCATATATAATTAATTGGTCATTCCCAAAGCCAGCGCTACAAAGAAGAGCACTTTGGTTTTCGTGAAAACGCGATTGATTGTGTATATTAATTGAAAATTGAGCATGTAGCCGCGTAGCGAGGGAGAGCAATAATAATTTAATTACACCTTAATTTATGGTCAAGCGCCTAATGCGATCTCGTGGGTCTGTTCCCTTGTCATCCATCAGTATCCATTCGGGCGTCTCCACACATACACGTAATTAAAGGGGAACTACACTCAGACATGAAATTGCTTTCATTAAATGAAGAAAAATAAGATGAACAAACTGTGTAAATTTGAACAAAATCGGATAATCCATTCAAAAGTTATGAATTTTCAAAGTTTTGATTTACACCCCTCATGGGCTCCTTANGTCAAATCGTTGTGAATTTGAAAATACATAACTTTTGAACGGATTGATGATTTTACTAAAATTTTCACAATTTGTTCTTCTGATTTTTCTTTATTTAGTAAGAGTACTATACTTCCAGGGGTTGGTTCCCCTTTAAGCTGCTGTCACTTCGTGAAAACGCGCTTCATTTTTGTATACATGCTAGTAGCAATTAAGGGCGGGCAAATCACACCTTAATTTATGGTCAAGCACTTAATGCGATCTCGTGGGTCCGTTCCCCTGTCATCCAATATCCATTCGGGGCATCGTGACATTAATTAATTGGTCATTCCCCAAGCTACCGCTAGAGCGGTTTGATTTTCCCCAGTAATCAAAACCCTTTGCAATTGAACCATTCTTGGATTTACACGCTTTAAAGGGGAACTTCCCCCAGACATTGATATGTGCTCTCACTGGAAAAATAAAAATACCATGACCAAACGGAAAATGTTAGCAAAATCCGACAGCTGTTTTCCTTTTAAGGAAAATTAGAATAAGATTCATCCCAAAATATATGCAGAATATATTCAAAATATACTCATCACAACTCTTGCCATTAATTAATAATAAGCCCACCCGTTTTTCAGCTCAGAGTGCAACTTTGATTGACAATATTTAACAAATGAATAAATTGTATTGCATGAATGGTGTTTAAACATATTAAGCAAAACAAATTGCCTTGTAACCTTGCCTCAATTATCAAATGTAAGACATTAGTACATAATTATAACACGAGAAACCCTGACAATAATTATTATCCTATTGAAGTATAATGTAAAAACACATCATCCTCCTTCTTATTTAGATATAAAGGTCCAAATATATGGAACTCTCTTCCGCCGGATATAAATCAGGCTTTATCTTTAAATTCGTGAAATCCAAACTCAAACAATATATTTTTCCGCTCATTTTGAATAATCAACCTCCCTTTGAAACTTACATATTATTTTTTCTCTCATTTGATTAAATTCTAGTACAATTTTTGATTAATTGATTAGCTGGGGCTGCCTTGACAGAAGCATGTTGGTTTTATAGCAGTTTCCATTTTATTTTCATTAATGTGTTTTTTTTTTGTTTTTGTTTGTTTGTTTGTTTTTTTTTTGTTTTTTTTTACTATAATTGAATGTTGTTCAATATCTCCCCCTATCTTTCATCTTACACTCCTTATATATTTTCTCTTTGCTGTCTTGTTGATCGCATATGTATACTTATAATATTTATGTGTAGTTTTTTAATGAACTTGAATAAATGTCCTTGAACGTGAACTACAATTATTTTCTTATTATTTTGATGTATCGATAGATACTATTGTTTGGATGAAATATGAATGAAAACTAATCTTGAATATAGCGTTAGCCAATCATGTCCACTGTAGAATTCTGCGCACATGAAATGTAAACAAAAATCAATCAAGGTCACAACATTTTTTATGAGCGACTGAGACTTTATGGGCAGGTTATGGCAACCAATGTAATTTGTAATGAGTTCATTGATGCGACGAGAGTTTATCTATCCCCGCCTTGTATGCGATTATGCGTCAATGAATTGCCCGAGGAAACTAATATACTTGAAATAACCAGGAAATGTATAATTAGTTGCTAAAAGCTTGCTAAAAAAAGCTATGTATATGAGCCTATTTGAGAGAAAATGCTGGCAATTTTGCTGGGCTTTCCGAACAACGCGAGCGAAGTGGCCAAATTGGACATTGGTTACGGTACGCGATCGCTGATTGACTGCGCTGTTGTCTGGCGATCTTGCGTTAAAGCCCCGGTCACATAGGGCCCGGGATGCAACACGATTCAACACGACTCTCTGTTTTGAAGCAGTTAACAGTGAATTAACAAAGAGTCGTGTTAAATCGTGTTGCTTCCCGGGGTTCTATGCGACCGGGGCTTTAACGTTGCCTTTTCTTTTAAAGATTATTATAAATTCTTAAATACCGTTCTAATTAATTTCTAATTCTCAGTTTTGATTATATACTCGCATTATTGACATTTTTCAAATTTCAGGGGCTCCTGTTGTGCTGTAATGTACACTTAGTTATAAAGGTACAGTGCAACATTGCACATTTAAAGATTCAAACAAATGCAACCGTGGGAGCCCCTTTATATTAGACTTAACTTAGATATGAAATATCAGCTAGGGGAGAAACATTAAGTAAAACAAAAACGAAACAAAAAGTGGGTTGATAGAATATTACAATAATACCATATGTCCACAATTACAGAAAACATTGAATTAGAATAATTAAAAGACAAAACTTTCAATCATTTGCAATATAAACTCATTGAATCTAACTTTCTCTATTCTTCCTATAGAACACTAAAAACTAAATCACCAAAAAAGTTTGAAACATCCTGAATTTAATTCAATTCAAACTTGATTCAATCATCATACCGTATCTTAAAAATAAAACGATCAACTTATCATGATTTTCATCATCATAATCATCGTCGTCATCACAATCATATCAACACTATCATTAACATCGTTCTCCTTCTCATCATCACCATCATGAGCGCACCGTGGGGATGGGGCTTATGGGGCCCTAGCCCCTGGGTCAGAGCCAGGGTCACCAAATATGAGATACATGGGGCCAAAATTCCCCAAGGGGGCGTTAAATTTGAGCTGATGATCCTTGTCCCTTCTCTTTCTTCCCCTCCTCCCTTCCCCTCCTCCTCATTATCATCCTCATCATCATCATCATTATCATCACCATCATCATCATCATCATCTTTATCTTATTATCATTGTCCTTTTCTTTTCTACAAGGAGAGTGGAGCAATGAGCTGGTAGACTTGTCTGCTAGCTAGTGTAATTCTAGAATGTCATCATCTCCCCAGGGAGTTGGGAAAACTCACAACTCCCTGATCTCCCATAGGCCATATTCAGCATTGAATGAACTGTCCGTGAAATTAAGTCAATTGTGTAATACACATATTTTATACAAAAGTATTAGTTTCCAATTATGATTGAAATATTAGAATTTCATCATTTTATTTTCCATCAACTTTGAACGAGTCGTCTGTGAAATGTGGTCGCACATGTAAATGCGGCACATTTTACCTTGGCCGAGTTGTATTTTAGCCGATTCGTTTACCACGTCCTCATAAATCTGCCGGTTCCACGTTGATTAGACTCGTTCAATAAAAGTAAAATTGCGTGGAAGAATATTTCCAAAATATAAGTAATAAAGATAAATAACTCAAAATATGAATATATATTTGGATTAAAAATATTTATTGTGATCGAATATTTATATATCTTGCATTCTTTCATCACAAATATATGAGTATAAGAATACTAAAGTTATACAACCTTTGACCTGCATAAATTTACATAATTACTAACTTTAAAGTTCATGTACCGGCGAGTTGGTCGGCGAAGGGCACCTAAATTGTATCTTTTTACAGTAATTATCTATTGTAAGTATATTTCATACAGTCTGAGAGGTGATTGCTAGTTTATTTTATTTAGCGCCGGTCAATTGAGTCCTTAGTATTCTGAAATTTTGATTATGTTGACAATTTGAATAATTGATCATGTTTTTCGGTCGTGGTGTGTACGTGCAGAGCTGCAGAGTACCGTAGCTGCGGTCCAGGGTCGCGGCCCGAGGGGCGCAAAGGATGCATGAGGAAGGTGCGTGCAGGCGATATTGGCTGAGGTCTTGACTTAGGACAAGGAATTTGAAGGATTAAATATAATTTTGTTTCTAATTTCCACAAGGATATTGGCTTAAGAAGTGCGTGTGAGTCGTTGCTGGTGTTGGAATAGACAGAAAAATCTGACTCTCGGGAGGGTTTTTTTTCACGATTTCTGACTGGTGCCCCCTCCAGATCCAGAGAGTCAGAAAACGCCCCAATTCAGCCTGTAGTGCAGGTTGTTGTTCGATTAATACACAGCGTTAATGGGAGAGAGGGTGCTGCCGCGCACCCTCACGAAAATAAGCAAATTTACGTCTATATTAAATTAACACAAGTATTAATACGATTAAGAAATATATATTTTTTAAGATTACCTTGAAGGTTTCCAAAAAAAATAATTAAAATCCGTGTTTTCCGCGTGAAATCAGAGGGTACCACAGACGTCTTCTCGATCCTAATTGATTTG
>BQKZ01002831.1:14466-28163 GCA_036244855.1 Temnopleurus reevesii | reverse complement strand
CCCGAAAAAATGAAACAATAACAAAAATTAAGTTTTAAAGCAATTGGAAACAAAGACATTTCACAAGTTGACAATTGTACAAGTATTCATTTATTTCAAGATTATTCTCAGAGTTCATTGCCAGCGACATAGCTGCCAACTATTACCAATTTTTAGTAATCATTATTAATTTTGGCTTCAGATTTTGTTTTGTTTTGTGTTAAATCCAGTAAAAATTACTAATCTTGGCAGCATAAGCACCATGCATTTTAATGTAGAATGAGTGATGATTACGAATCTGTAGCAGGATTATTACTAATTTCCACTGACTCCCGTTGTCAGCTATGCAGCGAGAGAGAGTAGCGAGGTTACGTACCGTCATCACGAACGATAAAATCGCTGATCAATACCATTTTCGACCCGTTTAAGTCGGCTTCGCTGGTTGCCAGTGACAACAGCGGCGAAGAACAGAATTGTACAACGGTTTTTGCTCAATCCCACGTCCGTCTTAGATGCAGGAACGTAGCCAATCAGATGCGGCCAAGTGTATCACGTGCCTATTATGCAAATCTTTGAAAGCTCGTCATACTCAATTTGCATACTGCCGTTGAGCGAGTAGCGTAACAGAAGTTCACAGCATTGGAGGGAATAAGGACGGGTTAGCAAGAACGCAGGAATCTGACAAATTCTCCCGTCGTTGAGTAGCTCCGTTGTCGAGCGTAAACTCGGGATTGATAAGCAGGAAGAGACGAGTTTGATTGAATGATACGGCCCAGTAATATGAATTTATCTTGTTATTGGTATTCTGCTGCCGAGTTATTCGGGTTTTGCAATTTAAGCTAATTATATTTTTTAAACATTGTGAAATAAGACACCTTATTTTGCAATAATAAAATATGAATTTATCTTGTTATTGGTAACTGCATATCGGCTTCTGCTGCCGAGTTACTTGGGTTTTGCAATTTAAGCTAATTATATTTTTTTTAAACATTTTGAAATAAGACACCTTATTTTGCAATCATAAAATCTTTAAACAAAAGTGCTATGTGCTTTTTTCGGGCGAGTGAAATTTTCTTCCGGGTAAGTGATTTTCAGCAATTTGTTAGTTTGCTTGCCCGACTTGGCAAGTGCTTTGAAAAAGTTTTGTAGCACCCTGACTTTGTCATAGAAGCAACGGACACTTGAATTCAAGCTGAAGAACTTTTTGAGGAAGTCGGATATGATATGATCGCACTTGCCTGTGCTGATGAATAGGCGGGCTGCAGTATTTTTCAATGAAATGGAATTTTTTTTTTATTGGCATGTGCAAATAAAAATAATTGTTCCATGAGTGTATTATAGGCTTTGCATGAATGAAAGCACTCAGTTTCAAATTGTGAATGATTTCAAGTTGATTGACAATTGATTGCAGCTTTCTAGCAACATTCCAAGACAATGCATAAAGTTTGAGCAAATGCTATCCTTTGTGTATCCCTTGACGTATGAAAGGCATGGGTTACCCACAAGACAGTGCATACACATACCTCTCTCCAGATACATTGCCCATATACAAATGACTCATGCTCATGTTCATAGCATAATGTAGTTTTGTTTCCTCTTTTTCACAATTTCAGCTAGACTTGGAGCCAATGCTATTCTGGGTGTACCCCTTGCCGTGTGCAAGGCGGGAGCTGACCACAGCACAGTGCATACATGTTCATAGCATGATGTAGTTTTGTTTCCTTTTTTACCATTGCAGCTAAACTTGGAGCCAATGCCATCCTGGGCGTATTGCTTGCTGTCTGCAAGGCAGGAGCTGACCACAACACAGTGCATACATGTACATTTACCTCTCAAGAAACATTGCCTATTTTCATGTCACGTATCTTCATGTTCATACCATATTTATTACTACTTTTGTTGCCTCTTTTTTACCATTTCAGCTAAACTTGGAGCCAATGCTACCCTGGGTGTATCCCTCGCCGTGTGCAAGGCAGGAGCTGCCCAAAAGAGGGTCTAATTCTACACGCATATTGCCCATATTATCAAACATATTCATGTTCATACCATATTTATTACTACTTTTGTTGCCTCTTTTTTTACCATTTCAGCTAAACTTGGAGCCAATGCCATCCTGGGTGTATCCCTCGCCGTCTGCAAGGCAGGAGCTGCCCACAAGGGCTTACCTCTTTACAGACACATTGCGGATCTGGCAGGAAACTCCAAGGTCATCCTACCCTGCCCTGTAAGTTTTTCTTTTCAGAAATCTTCATAGTATGTCGCTCAATATATAAGGGATGTTGTATGAGGTATTATGCCAATGTGACTGTCGGGGGAAATTTAGCCTTCCTGCTNCCCCCCCCCCCCCCCAAAAAAAAAAAAAAAATAATAATAAAAAAATTAAGTTTTAAAGCAATGGGAAACAAAGCCATTTCACAAGTTGACAAAAGTACAAGTATTCATTTGATAATAATAATAATGAACGGCTTTTATATAGCGCTTATCAACTCTTTATGAAGAATTCGCCAAGCGCTCTACAATTGCAGCATTATTACCCTACATTTATTTCAAGATTATTCTCAGAGTTCATTGCCAGCGACATAGCTGCCAACTATTACCAATTTTTAGTAATCATTATTAATGTTGGCTTCAGATTTCTCAAGTTTGGTGTTAAATCCAGTAAAAATTACTAATCTTGGCAGCATAAGCACCATTCATTTCAATGTAAAATGAATGATGGTTATGAATCTGTAGCAGGATTATTACCAATTTCCACCGACTCATGTCATCAGCTATGCAGCGAGAGAGATTGATAATAAGCAGGAAGAGATGAGTTTGATTGAATGATACAGCCTAGACTTGTTATTCATTTGGTATCTGCATATCGGCTACTACTGCAGAGTGATTTGTACTTTCAGGGTGCTACATAAGCACTTACCAGATTGTGTGGGGCAAGTAAAAGTCATTGTCGGACAAGGAAAAAAGAAAGGAATCCCAACTAAAGGTTGGAAAAACAAGAACAAAATGTGGTCAATCTGATTTGGGTTTTGCAATTTAAGCTAATTATATTTTGAAATATTAAGAAGACACCTCACCTGGCAATAATAAAATCTTTAACTCATTCCACGTTTTCTTCGCGTCAATGAACATCCGTTGGCCTGTTTCCTTTGCACTTTTGCACATATTCGCTTGTGTACAGTTCTTATACAAACATGTACACTCCCTAAACAATGCAACACACAGGGGGTTTACGGGTGAATGCACAAAGAGTTAAACATAAACGTTATGTGCTTTTTTTTTCGGGCAAGTGATTTTCAGCAATTTTTTAATTTGCTTGCCCGATTTGGCAAGTGCTTTGAAAAAGTTATGTAGTACCCTTTCTTTGTAATAGATGCAACGGAAATTTGAATTTAAGCTGAAGAAATCTGTCAGGAAGTCGGATGTGATATGATCGCACTTGCCTGTGCCGATGAATAGGCAGGCTGCAGTATTTTTTAATGAAATGGAAATCACTTTCTAAAGCGATATTGTTTGAACTTGGCATGTGCTAGTTAAAATAATTGTTCCATGTGTGTATTATAGGCTTTGCATGAATGACAGTGCTCATTTTATTGCTACTGATTTCAAGTTGATTGACAATTGATTGCAGCTTTCTAGCGACGTTCCAATACAATGCATAAAGTTTGACCAAATGCTATCCTTTGTGTATTCCTTGACGTATGTGAGGCATGGGCTGCCCACAAGACGGTGCATACACATACCTCTCTCCAGATACATTGCCCATATACATATGACTCATGCTCATGTTCATAACATACTGTAGTTTTGTTTCCTCTTTCTGCCATTTCAGCTAAACTTGGAGCCAATGCCATCCTGGGCGTATCGCTTGCTGTGTGCAAGGCAGGAGCTGCCCACAAGGGCTTACCTCTCTACAGACACATTGCGGACCTGGCAGGAAACTCCAAGGTCATCCTACCCTGCCCTGTAAGTTTTTCTTTTCAGAAATCTTCATAGTATGTCGCTCAATATATAAGGGATGTTGTATGAGGTATTATGCCAATGTGACTGTCGGGGAAATTTAGCCTTCCTGCTGCAGTGGTGCTTGGTAAGCTCAAGGGAAAACAACCTCCTCTGTTGCTGGCCTATGCTGGTGTGGCAAAATGCCAAGATTAAGGCATTTCCCATGACACTTAACCAAATCGGCACAGCCATGGATACAAATGCGATGGTCTCAAAATAATGCATACAAACTAGTAGAAATATAAGTTATGTAAAAACATATCAACAAGAAAGAAAAACGAGCTTCCCAAGTAGAAATTTATAACTATTTTAAACAGAAAGTAGGTTGTAACATAGAATTGGTATCTCATTTCTTGAACTATATATAAATGCGCACTGTCACAAAACTGCCAACCATAAAAAATTTGGGGGGGGGGGGTAATTAGAAAATTTGGTCTACAACGCTACACATAATAATAATAATAATAATAGATGCAATTTATATAGAGCATGTATCCACTCTGCTGAGTCCTCAAGGCGCTTTACATCTTCACATGAGGCACATGCCCATATATGAGCTTGTGTCAAGTAAATCATAGCTGTGACGTAACAATTTGTAGCTGTGGCCAAACGTGATGTGTACTTCCGGTACTGTGACTGTGATGAATGTATTGAAAGCCTCCATAATACCCCTTGAGCATTGTACATAGTATGCATATGTATCATATAAAGTGCACATATTCTTGTTTTTACTTTATTGCAGGCTTTCAATGTGATTAATGGAGGGAGCCATGCTGGTAACAAGCTTGCTATGCAGGAGTTTATGCTGCTTCCTACAGGTTAGTAAACAATCAGCACAAATTGTCAGCTCTGAGAGATGATTTCTTATTCTAGTAAAAACCAGTAATTAGATTTTCCCCAAGGCCATGAAGGCCAAGAAAATAGATCCTTGTAAAGTTATGTGCAGATTGAAATATAATTCATAAGAAGTCATTTTCAGAGGATATTGGTCCATTTGTTTCTTGCCTAGTATTATTTCCCAAATGAAAAGAAAATGCTTTTTTTTGTGACTGACCTACCTGATAAAAAATGATTGCTAAACAAATCAATTTGAGGAACGAGTGTTTCAACTTTCCTGAGCAAAAGAGTAATACAACGACACAATTAATTTGTAAATAAATGGCTATAACTTGTCACCAGTCAATCAAAACATTGACTGAATGCAAGTCTCTCTAAAAGGCATCATCTTCATATATTTTCAGTCTCTTTGTACAACTGATTTTCAATTTATTGTCATATTGTGATTGTATCTTTTAGGCAGCAATCTCATGTTCTATTTGTGTCTTTCACATTTTTAGGGGCGAGTTCATTCAAAGAAGCAATGCGAATGGGAGCAGAGATCTACCAGAACCTGAAGTCTGTTATCAAGAAGAAGTACGGACAGGATGGTAAGATATTATGTAACAGATCTTAAGTGATTATTCAAAGGATGAAAATACCATGCAATGGTACATCCACCTGTTCAAATACTGGAATCTCTATAATCCTATTAACTCTTTTACGCTATCAGAATCCATACAATTTGACAGATGTGTCATTCTGCATTTATCTGAGTCATTATATTTATGAACAATAGAAAAAGTAAGTTAGAGTTTGGTGTCTATTTTTGTGTTAATGTCTCCTCAAGTCGATGAGCTCATTATGTATTTTCCAGACTATCTCCATACTATTGTATGGTATTTAGTTATTTTATCAGAGTTGTATCAGAGTTGTTGGGATTTGTTTTCTGAAATATTGTATCTTTTTTTGTTAATAAAGCTATGATTACATAAAATGAAAAAAAACAGTAAGGGGGTGTTGCTCAAAAGTTGCAATTGATCGCAAGTTGCAGTTGATCGAAACGCGCCAAACAAAATCATTGATTCATGTGCGTCTTGTTAAATGCGCATACCGTGCGCGAATGAAAATACGCATTACAATTTGCAAAGTTGCAGTTGATTTGCAGTTGATTTGGAACAACACCCCCTAAGACAGATAATAATTTGCAAAATATTGGCTGCGCGTTTGCAATGTTGAAAAAAAATCTGCTTATTTTTCATTATGCACATGTTGTGTTGATTGCATGCAAGTTATGTTTTGTTGTTAGTTGACTCTGTTTTCCTAAAAATTAAAACATAAGTTGATTCCCAGAGCATAAGTTTTTACACATTCATACGTTATGAAAATCACAATTGAGCTGATATGCTGTGTAATATATACTGTATACGAGTGATTGAGACTTGTAAATGCAATCTTAAGAAATCCCAATTTTGTTTTTCTTTTTACAGCTACAAATGTGGGAGATGAAGGTGGCTTTGCTCCAAACATCTTGGAAAACAAAGAAGGTAACATTTTTATTTTCAATTGTTTAGAACATCAGAGAGTATACAATTTAATTTTCAGCAGTACTTCCAGATTACCAATCACACCGATTATCATATCCCCATAAAATAAAAATTTTATAGGCCCTTTTTGCCATCTTATGGGTAGGTAACGATTCGGACCAAGGTCCGATAATGATTTATACTGAAGCATTAAGCAAGTTCAGTATCGGAATCAGTTACTTTTTTTCCTTATTACTAGTTAAAGTAGGTATTGATCGAAAAAAATATCATGTAAATTGAATTTTTTCCTTCTGTTATTGCTGTGTTGTTTCGTTCCTTACTTAAATCATGGTATGAAATCGCGTCTGCTTCGAACTTAGTAAGGATTTTTCACCTAAGATGTGAACTTAAAAGTTTATTGTACAATAACACTATAAAGGGCAGGGGTATGACGTCACCGATAGTGTAATTTCCCGGTTTATTTGCCGTAACATCCTATTCCCCTTCTGAGTGGGATTTCTTTCCACAAGCTGCGTGCAGATTAAGGATATACACATTTGGCAATGTTTTTATAATACATATACTTTTCTAGTGATTTGGGGAATTTTTCCAAACACAAAACACAATATAAGTTATTTACTAAAAATGTTAAGTGGGTTATCAGCGTATGGAACAATAGATCTGTACGCCTTGTACTGAACTGTGTGGACACAACAATCACATGCTGGCTCGGATTTGAATGGCATTACGAATTAGCATTGAATTGGTGTTCGACTTAATTTCACGGAAATAGATTATATCGTTTTTACAATTACTCTTTCTTGGTAAACTTTCGAGATATATCAAATTTGTCATAATTTGATTTCCCCTGTAAATATCAGCTTTAATGTTATCTTCAACACAGCTTTGGAATTGATCAAGGTCGCCATTGAAAAAGCAGGATACACAGGCAAGATCAGCATTGGTATGGATGTAGCTGCATCAGAGTTCCACCGTGAAGGAAAGTACGATCTAGACTTCAAGAACCCAGTCGATGATCCAAGCCGCCATGTAAGAACTATGTACTGCTCTCCCCTCCGCCCGCTTGAAATTGTAGTCACCTATAGAATGTGCATAATGTATGGTTTTAAAGGAGGAAGGAGAAAAATTACAATTTGAAAGGTTAATCCTTGGTTAAGCGGATCATAGGTCAAAAAGCAACTAGGCTGTAGGTATCTGCATATAGGTTTTGCACTGCGTACATTGATCTAGTATCATTATTATTACACTGTTCAACTATCTTGTTGTCACTTAATTTTCTCACAGATCAGCTCTGATGCACTTGGTGAGATCTACATGGATTTCATTAAAAACTACCCAGGTATGTGCAATCTATACAGCTCGTAGTGAGCCCTATGTAGCATGAATCGTAACATCTAACACTTACGATGATATTGAAAATGAAAAGTAGGCCAAGTATTGAAGAGTTGTGCTGACCAACTTTTTCCCCCTGTAGATTTGTATTATTCTTAGAGTAACTAATGCATTAGTTACTCTAAGAATAATAAAAATCTATTTAAGAAAATTTAATATCAATTATTGTTCATGATATTAAAAACAGAGAGTGAAATAAATGAATCTGTGTCTGAATCTGAAGCATGTTATGATTGTTGAAATACATCTTTTTTTATGAGAATGAAAGGGATAAGGCAAGGTTAGGAATTTGTATATGTAAATGCTTGATTTATTGTATTGTGGTGCACAACTTTTGACAAACCAATGAACACAGAAGTTGCCCAACTAAATACTTCTTTAAGGGTCCCAATACAGCTTAATTTTAATGGGAGAAAAAAAAAAACTGGTCTGAGAATAGTGTCTTTGACCTGTAGAAAACAGCAGAAATGTCAACTGTAACAGAATATTCATTTGAGAAATTAGAATGTGAGCGACCAAGCATCTGAAACAAACTTCTAACTACTGTATAAGCCAATATTTTAGCGTAAAGATAATTTCGCGATTTCGAACCAGTTTGACACATTAGCGTGGTGTTTTCACGTCTTTGACAGTGTTTGTACACATAGGAATGTGCATTATACAGAGTTGAAATTTTCGCGAGGCCAAACCCTTGAAATTAGCAAAAATAAAACCACCCCAAAAATTTCAGCTTATACAGTATGCCCAGCCTTTTGGAAATTGATAATAATGATAATAATAATAGATGCAATTTATATAGTGCACACATCCACTCTGCTGAGTGCTCAAGGCGCTTTGCGTTATTATTAACCTGGCTTTAGTCCGGCGTACGCCAGCACACTAAATTTATGAAAGAATACATCTAACCAATGTTCTGGAAGGTTTGCAATTCTGCAATAGTGTTTGTCTATCACTGATAAATCGTACTCAATATGACACAACACTGATATATGATTTACTATTGAGTCCATTTTGTCTGCTTCCCATGTAGTTGTCTCCATCGAAGACTGCTTCGACCAGGATGATTGGAAAGCATGGAGCAAGCTCTGCGGCGGTACAGACATCCAGATCGTTGGTGACGACCTGACGGTAACCAACCCTAATCGAATTCAGACTGCCATCGACGTAAAGGCCTGCAACTGTCTTCTACTGAAAGTCAACCAGATTGGATCTGTGACGGAGTCCATCGAGGCGTAAGTCCTGATAAACTTCTGTTTAGGGACCATTTTAGGTTAGGTTAATCATAGATTAATAATGTAAAGCCCAATTAGCCATTTGTAAGCACCAACATTGAGATTGTAGGAGACAGCCCGACGGTAACCAAACCTAAAGAAATCCAGATCACCATTGAAGTATTAAAAGGCCTGCTACTGTCTTTGACTGAAAGTCAACCAGATTGGATCTGTCACAGAGTCCATTGAGGCGTAAGTCCTAAGAAATTTCTGTTCAAGGCCATTTTAGGTTTAGATTTAGGCACAAATTAATCAGGTATTTCGTCACAAGTTAGTAAGGTAAAGCCCAGCTAGCCATTTATCAACACCAATATTGAGATAGTTGGTGACGATCTGACGGTAACCAACCCTAAACGAATCCAGACGGCCATCGACGTCAAGGCCTGCAACTGTCTTGTACTGAAAGTCAACCAGATTGGATCTGTCACAGAGTCCATCGAGGCGTAAGTCACAAACAATATCCTTTCTTGGACAATTCTATTAAGATTTAGATAATAATAGGTAAATAATAGGTCAAAAGATGCGATGGTGACCAACCCCAAAATGAATCAAAACACCCATTGATGTCAAGTCCTGTAACTTTCTTCCAATAAAAGTCAACCAGATTGGATCTGTGACAGAGTCCATCGAAGCGTAAGTCTTGAATAAATTTTTTAAAGACCATTTTATGTCTAGATTTAGGCACAAATTAATAAGGTAACGCCCAGCAAGCCATTTATCAGCTCACCAACGTTGAGATTGTAGGAGACAGCCTAATGGTAACCAACCCTAAACGAATCCAGACGGCCATCGACGTCAAGGCCTGCAACTGTCTTCTACTGAAAGTCAACCAGATCGGATCTGTGCCAGAGTCCATTGAGGCGCGAGTCAGATGAAACCTTGTACTAGAGTTTGATTAAAAAATGTTAAAAGGCCAACCTCATCTGAATACAGGGCTGTGTTTCACCAAATTATTCTTAAAGTGTTATACCTGTAAGCTTCTCGATCATTTACCACAAGAACTGATACCAGGTATGTGTAAAGTCTTCCTCAAAGTCATTATAACTTGATGAAACCTTGCCTTAAAGATAATTTGTCTTTTGCTCATAGTAAACCAGATTGATAGGCTGATACTTTAATTGCCAGTCTATGGACAATGCACTCTTGATATAGATCAAAATGTGAACATTCCGTATGTACATTGTTTCGAACATCTTCACAAACAAATCCAGTACAGCCGCTCCAGACAGCTTCTAGCACTATAGTACCACTTGTCAGTTGTGCTTCACTGTTGCATTTCAAGATGATATAATGCCATTGAAATCAGTCTCTGCCTTACAGGATATTGAGGACCAATGTGAGCAGCACTTCTTTTGATTGGAACAATCTTTGTTATTCCATATACAGGTGTAAGCTAGCCCAGAGCAATGACTGGGGAGTTATGGTCAGACATCGCAGTGGAGAAACTGAAGATACTTTCATCGCTGATCTGATAGACGCATTAATGTAAACTAAATATATCTATACGTTGTAGACTCTTTGGAGAAACACTTTTAGGGATTTTGTTCTTGTATTTGTATATTTATCAGATGTAAGCTTGCCCAGAACAATGGCTGGGGAGTTATGGTGAGCCATCGCAGCGGAGAAACAGAAGATACTTTCATCGCCGACCTAGTGGTGGGTCTATGTACTGGGCAGATCAAGACTGGTGCTCCTTGCAGATCGGAGAGGCTCGCAAAATACAACCAGATCCTCAGGTTAGCCCCCCTCCCAAACATAGAGAATATACATTGGCCCTCCTACCTACAGGATCAGCTTTAAATAAAGTTGTCCCGATTGCAGTATCAAAGTTCGACAAGTTCAATGTGACTGGGAAGGGATAAAGAGGTCGGTTCGCTAAAACATTCAAATTTATGCATATTTCTTGCCAACGAACGTAGTGATGTGTTATTGCTTAATCGTGATAACAACTGAACAATGATACTAAGATTCCAGTTTGCATACATTACCCATTGCTATGTAGAGCAAACCTCGGGCAATCTTTGGAGTTGTCAAGAACAACTCAATATGAGAATGCAAGTATTGAGGTTAACATAACTCATCTAGCTAGTTTGTTTGAATATTTAAATTGCAGTTCTTTGTAACAATTTCATACTTTATATAAATGTATGATGGTTCAACTCTATTCAAGGGGTTATAACTGAGTTTGTCTTGATCATAAACTGACAGTACAAAGGTTCATTTGTCAAAATGTTTGTTCCGAAGGTTCGTCATTGTTCAGTCTTAGGTTGTCAAAAATGTCGGAAAAAAATTGTGTTTCATATTCTAAAGGTGGTTTTCCTGAAACTAACATTATCTCATAATATTTCACTATTCTGAAACAATATATCTTGTCAGACTTTACACCAGACAACAGGTTTGGGACTATGGATAGAAAAATACCACAGTTTGTGGTATGATTTTTTGTTTTATTTTTAAGTAACTAACGACTAATGTGCTCGGTAGCCATTTCACATGTAGGGATTAATGAATAATAGAAAAGCACACCCTTTTGATCAGAGATGGTGTTGAGGGGGGGGGGGGAGGTGTCATTTTTGTCCATAATTCAATTTGTTGTCAATATTATCATTGAGCTCAAGTTATTTGAATCAAGTATATTTATATAATTTTTTCCCCCTCTTAATAACAGAATCGAAGAAGAACTCGGTGAGCAGGCCATCTTTGCCGGTGCAAAATTCCGCAACCCACTCAAGTAGACGACTATGGCTGATTAAATTTGGATCTTGTGCATTTTTGCAACCCCTTTGCGACACAGATATAGATTTATACCTATTCCAAACTTTGAGGGTATTTTGTAATGTTCAATCGTTTTTCACTGATTAGAAATGCTGATTGGCGGTGTTACGATAGATGGTGTTGTCCAGAGTTACCCGTGTGTATTTGGCATGCTTTTGGATAGAGTAGTTGGGTGGAATTTGCAAGAAAGCTGCACTCGATTGAAGACAAATGGAAAAAATGTAACAAGTATTCTAATTGGCTCAAATGCTACCATTATGAGAATATTAGCGTATAACATCGATTTTCCTTGGCCAGTGCTATCTTGCAATTGATTGCAACTTTCTTGCAAATCCCCACTTAGCTTCGAGCACTGAAATGTAGAATTAAATTAGCACAATCGTTTAAGTTGTGGTGTTCATGCTTGATAGGTTGAAATGTCGCCCTCTGTCACTGCCTATTTGTCAGCAATTAGAACATACATGTACCTCCAACCTCTGCAAATTGAGAGGGAAGAACATGATATCTTGATCAGTCTGAAAACCTGTTTTGGGGCAATTTCATGATAAATTTGGCTATGAATTCCTCAGGGAGTTTGAGTGTCCCTTTATCCCGACATGGAAATATTGATACACGTATTTTTCAGACAGAATGGTCAAGAAAACTCGGACGTCTCTCCTTGTAGTGTACATGATCCAAGTATTATTCCCAATACCATATGTTCTTATAAAGATCAATGTTCATTTTTATTCATCAGATGATAGAGAAAAAAGTATATTCAACATATTCTCACTATGTTCAACATGTTTAACACATTGGAACAATCAATGTAGACCTTGATGTGATGTCTGAAATGTGATATTTTTTTTTGTTTCAATCAGTACATGTATTATGATTCCCGGAGCTTCCATTGCAAATGATTATAGAGATTTTCTTTCAAATGCACAAGGCTGGGGGAATTAGAGATGTCCCAGAATGGGATGCAATTTAAAGTATTGTCAAGTAAAAAAAAGGAATGTTTATGTTCCCTGTTCATCAATTTAAATTTGGATCAACTTGACAAGAAAAATTTCTCATAGGTACCAAAAGAAATCTATATGGCATAATGTATGTTTACATTTAATCTGTTTCCAAACGATTACTATGAAAACAAACAAATGGGCATTCAATTGTCTGTGTGTAATGGAACCTACTCTGCGTTTACAACAAAAGACAAAGCATTTTTAGCACTATGCTAGTAAGACTCTGAAGTCAAGTTGCATACAGATGCATGGAGAAACTCATTTTCACTGAGTAGCGTGCAATGAAATTATTTTATTTCTAATCTTGACATTTTTGTATCAATTATTATCCCGGAAGAGATTACTTTGAAAGGTACATGTTTTGCTTGATAACTAGCATCAATTTCTATCTTTTAAAAACATCCTGGTCAGAGGTTTTGAAAGTGATAGTAATTTTGATGTCTTGAATGCTCATCGTTATCTTAGGACTCTTGTAAACCTTAGTACTTTTGCAAAATTATCTACAGTAATTATACTCGCCAAATATTAGTATCACTCTGTTTCAAACAGTATAATGTTAATGTAGTCCACAAGTCCATGTTATGTAATCTATTATACCCTTTTTCATCATAAATGTAGCCCAGCTTTGTACTCCAAGATGATATATATTGAGAAAAAATTAGTCTGTTTTGAACAGTTATATCGGTGCATTATATGCTCGACTACCCCGCCAAGTTATTTGATTGTATGGTAAAGTCGATACGAGTTTACCCTTGAAGAATTTGAAGAGAATGAAGAATAGAGTTATTTAATAACAATTTAGTGTTTATTTTGGTGTGAGGTAATAAAAAGGTGAAAATACTGCTGAATATTTCATATTAATTTTGTTTTCTGATGTTGGTCATGAGTGAAATTATGTTGATGATGAGGATGATAAT
>BQKZ01002830.1:67596-93838 GCA_036244855.1 Temnopleurus reevesii | reverse complement strand
AATTTTTTTCAAATGGGCGTGGCACGAAAACGGTATGCGCGGGCGCGGCGAATTCGGTCTCAAAAGTTGCGCGATACTTGAAAGAAAAAAGTCATGACGCGTCGCGAAAAAATTTTGGTGCGTGTGGGAGATATTTGAAAAAATGTTGAGGGGGGGGCGGAATCCGCCCCCCCCCGGGCCTTTTAGGGTTAAAAAGTTAAAAGTGACTTTAAGAAAGAATGGCGTATGCTGTAATATGCCAATTATTCTTGATTATTCAGTATAAAAATTTGATACCAGTCGTGCATAAAATAGTTCTTGAAGTCTTTCTTATCTTGATGAAACACCAGCCTGGTTACCCATGTAATTGAGGTGAAAAAATGAGGGAATTAATCACCTCTGACAGAAAGAACTCCACTTTTTTTGTTTTCTGAAATCTAAAAAAAATTATTGCTTTATTTCTTTCCTGCAGT
Source organism: Temnopleurus reevesii (assembly GCA_036244855.1). Classification (NCBI taxonomy): domain Eukaryota; kingdom Metazoa; phylum Echinodermata; class Echinoidea; order Temnopleuroida; family Temnopleuridae; genus Temnopleurus; species Temnopleurus reevesii. Next base: position 93,386 of record BQKZ01002830.1, on the reverse strand, counting down.
TTAAGTATATGAGGAAAGTGCATGGCGATTCCAAAATCCTGTCCATCGAAGCCAGTGACAGCGCTTCATCTCCCGCTCCCAGCGAGGCCTCCTCACTCGAGAGAGAAACACCAACACCAGATAGAGGCCTGGAAGTGGTCGGAGATGGAGGAACGTCCTCAGCTCAAGACGATGTTGAGGAGACTTACTCTTTCAGGAGGGGGAGGACAGTGAGGAGGGTGTTGAGGAGGAGGAAGCAGCAACGGAATGCAGGTATCAGAGATGATGCGGTCCAGAAACAAGATGGAGAAGATGGAAACAAAGTTTCTGCAAATGATGATACGGAGTCCATGAGGACTTCGGAAGATGATGCGGATAAAGTTGATGAAAATGTTGATAGGACCATAAGCGACAGTTGTGACAATAGTGATGAGATAGATAGAACGTTGTGTGATGATTCAGGGAAGGTTGGTCAACTTGGGGATGATGAAAGAACGTTGGGAGATATTGGTTGCCCAAAGACTGCTCATACTGATTAAGATGTTGACATGGTGGAAGGAGAAACTAGTGCGCAACCTCCTGGAAAATTACATCCTGCCATTGCAGATTCTAGTGCAACAGAATCTAGTGACAGTGAGAATGAGAACAAAGTTATGGCAATTGACGATGAAGATGATGATGCCTTGAGAACTAAGAAAGAGGATTCCGAAAACAAGGAGGAATCATCATCTTTTAGTGCCAATGCCAAAGATGTTCCTGTATCTTCGTCTGAATCAACATTAAAAGAAGACAACTCTCCTGGAAGTCTTGTGCCAAAGGATGATAGTAATTCAGAAAGGACTTCACAATTAGTTTCCTCGTCTTCCGCAGACAATACTATGGGTTCAGGAGCCTATGAGTCAGCTCTTGATATCTTGTCTTCAGTTGCAGAAACTGCTGCAGCTTCTGTCGTGGAGGAGGAAAAACAAAGTACTAGTGAATGTAAAGATAGGACTGAGATTGCTCCAGAATCTGCAAACAACTCCAGTGATGCCAATTCGCAGGTTGTTGATCACCTAGATGGTCCGGTTGACACCTGCTGTGTGGCCGACCCACAAAGTGATGGCACTTCTGCAAAGCCAAGGACAGAGATAGTTGATGATGGTGAGACTTCAGCAGGGGAAGAAGTTGACATTGACATTTGTGATGATGTCAAAGAAGAAAAGATGGAAGTTGACAATGACCTTGATAGCGCTCCAGAGTTCTCTGTGCAAGGCAGGTCTAGTACTGATAGCAAGCTGATTCCTTCAGCGGATGCATCTGGAATGCTTGAGTATACCCCAAAAGTGACCTTTGAGGATCCTTTGCCAACAGACCCTTTGAAAGAAGAAGCTGATGGCTCCTGTGAATCTGAGACCAAGTCTTCCATCCTGTCTCCGGATGCGATCCCGGAAGTCGACCCGAACATTCCAGATGCAGTCATGGAGGTGACGACATCGACTCAGTCCGAGATGGAAATCTGTAAAACGCCCGCCAAGGTTGTCACGATAGAGATCGGGAAGAAGGAAGAGGAGAAGAAGGAGGATGATATCAATCCAACAAGTTTCCAGTTTGTGAAAGCCAAGATGATGGCTGGCTACTATAAGTCTGTGGTAAGTAGTTGAAAATTTATTCATTCAACTTCATTGACACTTAAAAAAATCAATAGTCGATTCATATAAGGAGCTATATACCTACGAAAATCCAATATCATTATATTACGCAAATTGAAAGGGATTATAATCATTCTTCTGGACCTCTTCTGAGGTATCATTTATTAAGACAGAATTAGGGTATCTTGACTCTGTAATTGTATCAAGTTGATTCTTCACAAGTTTTTACTTTGTTGAATATAACAAGTGCATTTGTAGGCCATGACACATGAACGAACAGTCCATTTTCTATTTTCTGTGATCGGTCAGCATTATGAATTACAAAAACGTTTTGTATTAAATCTAAGCCTGACAGAATTGAAATGAATGATTAAAAAGACACTTTTATTACAGCTTTACTCTCAACAAATGTGAAGTAATCTTATGCCTTTGCAACGCATGATTCATTTGTTGGAACAGCAAAGAGATTCTATAATTTGATCATTTTCTAGAGTAGACATTTATAGAAACCCTCCGTTTTTTTCCCCCATCTACAGTAGAAGTTCTGTCATGACTTCAAAATTACCTACCAGGCAGTTCTTAATCAATCAGTTCTCGTTTCAATCAATATCTTTGACCATTTCCTTATGTTTCTACCACATTAAATAATTATATTCCTTTATTCCCTCCTTGTACCCTCCCCACCTGCAGGAGAAGTTCTGTCGCGACTGCGTAACCATCTTCCAGGCTTCCTTCAACCAAGAAACTGACATCATCCCCGGCCTCTCAAAATCTAACGTGATCGCAAAAGCAGCCTTCACCAAGATAATGTCCCAGATGTTCCCATGGTTCAATGTGGAGGAGAATCGGATTTGGAATGGGGAGGAGGGTTACCAAGAGTAAGTCCCATACTTCATCATCTATTTTTAGCCATTTAAAGTCAGAGTTAGCTACTGTTATTAAACCATGGAGGGATAGGGTTTTTGAGATATTAGAATTTCATCTTTAATAAATGATTAAATCTGCAACACCTATTATGTTCCCCTCTATTATAATGATGTGAACAAATTAGTATAGATGTAATATATCCAAAAGAGATTTTTCTTCAAAATATTAGTACAAAGAACCTTTGATGATTAAGCAGTTTCACTATTGATACGTTCTCCTTGTTTCAGGAATGGTGTTCTGCAAGTCGCTGTGCAACCGCCTCATATGGACCATGAGTACGCTCAGTGGAAACACAAAGCTTTGATGCCATCCATTGCCTCCCAACCATCCCCCTTCAAAAAGTTACCCACTCCTAGGAGAAGACATTCCATCATTGGTAAGTTCTTGTTGTGCCTTCTATCATTATATTGACAAAAGATGTGGATAACCAGCTTCCCATGAGGTTGCCATTGGTATATTTGCAACCATTGACTGATCAGATACAGTCAACTCAAAAGTTATTTGAACTGGAAAAAAATGAAAGAATCCAAGAGAACAATTGAAAGATCGTTTTTATTTATTTCCGGTGAGCAGGGAAAAAATGGAGAAGTATACCTTTTTGTTACTGAAACTTTTATTTCCAGTTCAAAATGACAGTTTTTTCCCTTCAAGAATAAAGAATGAATAAATGATGTATAGTCTAGCAATTTACAATTGTAATCAAATGATAGAGTAATCTGGAAGAATTTTCTTTTATTCTTATGGTTAACTTTTCCAAGAAGAAAAACTGATTTAGATTCGCCTCATAGAAGATCATCATCGTTATCTAACAGAGTATTAGACAGCTACTGATAGAAATAAACATAAAGCTTGATTGACAAAAATGTCTAATACACTTTGAGTTGTCCTATCTTTTACAACTCCAAATAGGTTCTATTTTACAGTCCATGAATAATCTTTTCTCTATCATGCTAATTCCCAGGTGGCGATGGTTGTTCTGATGATACACATATTGCGTTAGATGACGTCTCTGACCCTAGAAGATGTTGTCTCTGTGGAGTAATGGGGGACGATGATCCGAACAATGCAGGGCGTCTTCTATACAGTGGACAGGTAATACAAAAGAGGGTACATATAGAGGGAGAGGGATGGAAAGACAAGACACAAAAGATGAAAGATTAGAGACAAGAGAGAGAGGGGGAGAGAGATAATAAACAAGAAAAAGATTGAGGAAATAACAAAAAGATAGAAAGAAGACAGATTTGGTAGGGTGCCAAGGGGAGATATAGTGGGAATGAAATTGAGAGATAAAGAGACACTAGGGAGAAAAGATGAAGAGAGAAAAAGAAGACAAAATATGATATACTTTAAAGAGATGGGAGATAGAGATTACATGCAGGACTCGGTTGTTGCTGCGTGAAATGGATGAGAATGAGATGTGATAGAGGGGAAAGAAGTGAGCGGAAAAACAAAATCAGATTAGAGATGAAAGATAAGAGAGGAGGGAGAAAATGTAAACACTTTCTACCAGCAATTAACCCTAATCCCATTGGGGGGGGGCTTTTAAAGCCCCCCCCTCGACAATTTTCGTGATAAATCTGAAACGCGAGAAGCTCGCGCCATAATTTTTTCTGACTTTTATCTTTCAAGTCTCGCGCAACTTTTGACACCAAATTCGTGATGACCGGGTATGCGGTACCGACGCTACGCGCATTTGAAAAATATTCGTCGAGCCAAATATGAGTCCAAAACGTGATTTTATGTACAAAGTCAATGCAAATTGTGTTTTTAGTCAATATTCATAAATCCTTGTCTATTTTGCATATTAATGCATGAATTGAATTTAAAATTCATTTTCTATGCCTCTAATAATGTCACCAACAATTCCCATTGAAAAAACAATAGAAATAATAAAGTCGAAAAAACAAAGAAATACATAAGAAATTCACAGAAACAATAAAATACATAAGAAATAGATTTTGATCGCATTTTCTTTTCATGACAATATGTCTGAAACATTACTATGAGTATCTAGACCAAAAATTAGCACATTTGGAGCTTCAGAAAGTGATTTATTGCTGTTTGTTAGAATTCATGCATAATTATGCATAATTAAAGCCTAATTAGCATAATGAGTAGATTTTTGAAAAATTTGACTATGCAAATTAAGAGTTAACATCGCGGGCTATGTGCATGCCAAATTTCGGCGCGATCGCGCGGTCGACGGCGAAGATCAGAGGGGGGGGGCCAAATAAGCCCCCCCCCAATGAACTGAGATGACTGAAATATCCCAATGGGATTAGGGTTAAACAAAGTTCATTATCTACTGTAAATGTAGTTCTTGCCTTACAGTACCCCAATGCATTGACAATACCTGGTGTGAGCTTTTAAGATTTAAATTGTACAGACTGGATTTTGAGCCTTCAACCAACAGGTGACCAGCAAAAGATGTATTTTGTTAAATCCCTTTTCCAGGATTTTGCTCAAACGTTGTCATAAAGAGTTGATGATCACGTTGGATTATAATAATTTTAGTAATGATTACAAGTGTGTTTAGAAGGAAAATTAAATGAATTTGAGTGAAAAATATGTTGACGTTGTTACATTTGAAACAGTAACTTATTGTGAATTATCCCATTTTTTCTCCCCTGCAGGATGAATGGATCCATATAAATTGCGCCCTGTGGTCTGCAGAGGTGTTTGAAGAGGTCGATGGATCTCTCATCAATGTACATGCAGCTGTTTCAAGAGGGCGACATTTGGTAAGAAAAATCTTCTTGTAAAGAGAATTTCCTCCCTTCAAAAGCAAACCTAATCTGAAAGAGATAAGAATCCCATCACACTAAAATACTGTAGGTGTTAAATAGTGAGTTAAAAATGTGCTCACGACTGTTGTTGAAGTAGCCACGCATTAAAAGGACAGTCAATTATGGCATATATAGGTTGTTCATGAGCACTTACCTTGTCAATATCATTTCCACTCAAAAGCAAATTACTGCATCTGGTGTGTTGCTTTAACACATTTCTACGGCAGGTTGCAGAACATTCTACGCAAGATAAAACAATTACCAACATTCCACCAGAATGCAGATGTATAACACTCCTAGATATCAATTAATCATAAATATTACACCCATTCGAGATGTGATATCTTGAATTTCATTCAATTAGCTCTATCAGACACAGAATCTAGGCAGATGTCATCGTAAACCGAGGAACAGTTAAGTAGTCGACTATAGTCTTGTTGGATAGACCATGTGTTTGTTTACAATTTTCCATGTTTCCTCATTCTCTTCATCTTTCCCTGAACCCCCTCCCCTCCTACAGAGATGTGAAGTGTGCAATAATCTTGGTGCTACCGTTGGTTGCTGCAGTAGGGGCTGTCCTGCTAACTTCCACTTCATGTGTGCTCGCTCCAGGAACGCCATGTTTCAAGAAGACAAGAAGGTCTATTGCTTCCAACATGCTGACAAGATAGACAAAGCTGTAAGTATTATTAGTGATCTTTATCTAATTGATCTGTAATATTATTATGTTGTTGTGTCTTAGTGATCATTGTCAGCTAGATTTATGGTTTGCATCTCTTGGGGTTGTTGCGAGATAGTTGTGATTGACTACAAGTTCAAGTTGATTAGACAATTCACTTCATTTTCATTATTGTAGCCATGCACGTCTTCATAAAACTTCATAAATCAGAATATTCCTCTCAATTTGTAATAGATTTGCAAATGCCTTGCAAGTAATCACGATTTTCTCTCGACGCCTTTGTCCTTCAACATCCAAAAGAATGCAGATTGTGTTGAAATTCAAAGAGGGAGGGGCAGACTTTAGCATGAGTGCTCAAAATGTAAGGTGAATATGGTAAACTTTTTGTGGGAACTGTGCGATATCTGTGTATTTGAACTCCTTTTCCCCGAGTGTTTATTTTTATCGAGTATAATTAAAACTTACAAACTTTACAACAATACTCTATGTTTCAGATAATGGGTTCAGACTTGTTTGGTGTGCTTCGTCGTGTCTGCGTCAGTCTTGACAACATGAAGCCCAACAGGACTTTTTCAGCTGGTCTCGAAGCAAAGAACATCAACGTGATGATTGGATCCTGGTCCTTGGAGTCTCTAGGACACCTTGGGATGCTCTCGGACACGGAAAGTGGGCTCTTCCCACTTGAATTTGCGTAAGTGTGGATCGTTTTTTAAATTTCTTTTGAGAAAGTAATCAATAATTATGCTGCAAATTTACGTGACACTATCCGATAAGTTAAGTTTCGCATGCGCATTTGCTTGTTCAACTTTAACTTTTTAACTTTTCTTAAAGGTTATTCCTTTCTTTAGCAAGTTTTGAAGGGTTCAATGAGAATTGTTTATTTTGTCCACTTCCTCTATTATGCTCGTAGTATGTAATTTGTAATCATGTGCAAATAAGGTTTCATAAATTAAACATTTGTCAAAAGTTACTTCTTAATGAAATTATGTAGGATTCAATGAGAGCTGTTTATTTTGACTACGACCTATATCATGTTCAAAGTGAGTAATATGTTATGTGCAGATACGGTTTCAGAAATAAAACTTTTCTCATTCACTGCTTTCTTTGACTGTCCCTGTCAATTTAACTTTCATGTCCTTTCACTTTTGTTATTTCAGGTGTTCTCGGGTTTACTGGAGCACCGTGGACCCCTGCAGACGCTGCATTTACACCATGCGCATCATTGAGGTGAACCCTCTTGCATCACCTACAACCCCTCAAGAAGTTAACCTCACCACGGAGCACAGCCCTGGTCGCTATCCGTTCAGCCGGAAAACCACGTTACAGGATGATGATGACACTGACATGCTCACAGATGCACTAATGGAAGCGACTAAGGAAAGCAGTGAGGCTGCGATGGCCCTCGATCAAGTCGCAGCACTTCTGGCTGGATCACAGACAGTCAGTGAGATCCAGAATGCAGCAGATGCTCTTGCTGCGACCTCGTCGCTCTTTGAGATGGACGACGGTGTCCTGGATTCCTTGAACTTGGACGCGAATTTAAATTCTGGTCTGGACAGCGATGGGATCATGGATATCATGGCTGATCTTGACAACCTTGACGGCTTGAACTCAGATGGAGCTCTTGGCGAGTTCTCTGGGACTGGCTAGAATGTTCTACTTGGTGCAGATAAAAGTGATTCTGTTTCAACAAAGGTCACTCCGGATTCTTCTATGGATGGGTTTGGGGTAGCTGCTCTATCAGAGCCACAAGATGAGAGCAGTAGCAGCACTCCTGTTCCAGATGTTTCCAAAGTTCTGCCTGTGCCCGATAAAGCCTTTCCTGTACCTGATAAAGCTTTGCCTTTTCCTGATAAAGCTTTTCCTTTACCTGATAAAGCTTTTCCTGTTCCTGATAAAGCTTTTCCTGTTCTTGATAAAGTCTTGCCTGTTCCTGATAAAGTTTTGCCTGAACCTGATGAAGCACAGAAAGAAAGTGATGATAGTCTGCAGACAGCAGCTTGTGTTACTGGTCATAGTTCTGAAGACCACATCCTGGATGACAGTTCTAAAGACAATGAAGATGTCGCCAATGTGGATGGTGCTGATGAAACAGAGAAATCTACAGCTTCTGCTGAGAATGTGGCTGATCTCAGTGAAAGCACAATTGACAACAAAAGTGAAAATCTTGCAACTGCTACAACCGATGTTGTCCCTGCCTCAAATATTTCCGTGTCTGTAGACTAATACCCTGATGTGACCAGACCAGATTCTCCCTTGATAAGTCCGAAGAAGGTGCCTTACGTCAAGCTTATAGACATCAAAGACATGCCATTACCATCTTCTGTGTCTACAGTCTCAGAGCCTTCCCCAGAAATTTCCATTGAAGTCAATGAGGCCGAGGATGTTATTAGACCGGACTCTCCTTTGATCAGTCCTAAGAAGGTCCCCATGTTGAGGTTGGTGAAGCTTCCTCTGGATGAGCATGACAGGTCTTACCAAGAATCAGAGGACGGATCATGCGATGCATCCTCGATGTCTTCCAGGAACACTACACCCGCTCCAGGAGGCAGAGAGTCTTTAGACAGTACCACAGGTGTATCAACAAATGCCAAAGACTATGCAGAGAGTGCATCAGCTGTGACTTCTGGAACGAGAGACTCTTTAGACAGTACAGCAAATACTTCTGATTTGCATTCACCAGCAGCTTCTCCAAGTGGCAGAGACTCTATGGACAATTCTGCAAATGCTTGTGAAGAGCCGTCAGTTGCTTCACTTGTAGATAAAGAAGAATTAGACAAAACGGAACAATTAACTGAAATGCTTTCATCAGGTTCATCAAATGCTGGTAAAGATTTCTCAGATAGTCCAATGGATGCTTCCAACATGCTTTCAGCAATTGCTTCTTCCCAGACTCTGTCAGAAACTGAATCCATTGTGATCAGAGATACATCAGACAGTGCTCCAGACACGTCAGATGCTCTTATAGGTGATGCAACTGCGAGTAGCAAAGTCTCTCTAGAAAGCCTAGAACATCCACTTGATGCTATTCCTGAAGATGTTTCCCTTGCAGAAGGAGACTCTGTAGAATGTCCAGTTGCTTCTGATGCAGACCCAGCTGCCATACCTCCCATTGCTGATCTACCAGAAATTGAAGATGAATCAAGCAAGTGTCTCCAAATTCCCAGTGTTCCTATTGTGCCAATTGACAATATGTCGCATGCAGAAGAGATATCATCAGATGCCACTTCAGAACCCATTGTAGATGATACTATTGATGCAGTTGGGCCCATGGGAAATGATGGTATTTCTAGTCAACCCATAGAAGAAGAGGCCATGAACCTTAATAGTGTTGCTCATGAGGGATCTCTTGTCATGAAGGATCTTCCAAATGAAAGTAATGAGGCTGAAACCACAGCAATCAGTTTGCCAGAAGAACAAAGGGAGGTGAACAATGCCACTGACGTGGAGATGCCAGCCACCGCGTCGAAACCGAGCATTGAACCCGATGATATTCCTTGTGAAGAGACATGCTCAGACATCGCTAATGCAGAGGTCACAGATGTCAATCTTTCAGGAGAGCAAGCCATAGTTGCCCCAGACACTCAAAACATCTTTCCTACCAAAGATGATCTGTTAGAATTGATAGAGGATAATGTAGAATGCACTCCATCCCCAGCACCTGTTGAAGATCAACTCATGGAAATGGAAGATCTAATGGAGCCACAGCCCAAATTAGATGACAAAGTGAATGAATCTGCTGTAACTGATGTGGAAAGGAGTGGAGCTGAAAGAGAAACCAGTGCAGATGATGGCCTTCCTGATGGCACACCTGACCTGCCAATTGGAACTACTCCAATAGAACTTAAGAAGCAGGATGATGATCCTCACATTGGTATGGTGTCTACCACTGAATACCAAGGAGAACATATTGAAGTACAAGGTGATTCTGAACCAAAGGGAGTTGAATGTCTTCCAGCAGATCCTGAGAAGCAATGTGAAGATGCCAGCATTGATTCGGTTAGGTCTGAAGACCAAGCAGATGGGTCACATTCAAAAGTTATTTCTGAGCCTCAAGATGCTACAATCCCAACTGAGGAAACAAGTATGATAGGAGCAATGGGAGAAGATGCTGAGATAATGTTGATGTCTTCTGACCAAGTTGCCACAGAGCAAACAGGAACAATCCCATCTGTCTGCGAAGAACATTCAAGTGAACACCCAGACCTTCCATTAAAAGACGCTGACCTAGTTGATTCTGCAGTCAGGGAAATGTCTGTGGATGACCTACTAAGGCAAGATCAGCTTGAGTCTGTTGATCCTGATAATTAATTTGCAGGCCCAATCAATGTAGTTGAAGATCAAGTTTTGGCTGATGATGCTGAAGAAATCGACGTTCTGGAACCTGGTTTAGTTGATGTGTCAATGGAAGAAAATGAGGAAAGCCTTATTCTAAACTCTGATGGGGATTTACTAGCCCCATCTGCTGAAAAGGATAATGCTCACGCTTTATTGACAGAATCTACTGCACCAGTTAGTTCTAATCTCCATGACCCAGTAGACAGCAATGGATCTAAGTCTGCTGAAGAAAACCCTGCAGACGATTTACCAGATCCATCATCTAAAGAAGTCAATAGTGATGCTCAGGCAATAAATTCTGATTTCAACATTTATGCTCTGGCAGATGTTTCCAAGGAACCTACAGATGCTTCCAAGGAATCCATAAGTGAAGAATTCTCTTCTCATTCATCTGATCTTCCTGTTGGTGAGCATGGTGAAAGTACTACCGTAGGAGCCACAATTGCAAACGACGTCCCAGCAATATCAATTGAACATGATATGTCTGAATCGGATGATGGTTGTCTAGATGTAGAAGTAGTCAGCAGTGATGATGAGGTAGATGTCTTGCATTCGTCAGGAGAGCTGGATTCGGATGTTGCAAAGATTGGGACACTTCAATCAGAAAATTTGATATCACCAGTGTGCATTGCCCCTAAAGAGACTTGTGTAGAAGAGCAGGCAGAACAGGTATTACCTATATGTAAAGAGAATGACATTTTGGATCCCGAAGACCAAACTTCTGCTTCATCAGTTGGTGCTCTAACTCCTGAAGATTCTTTGGAAGATGTGGCTACTGTTCTGGAGGATAATGATGAGTCAGCGTGTGCCACAATAGCTCTACCCTCTGTGGATGAGGCAAAGATTGATGTAGAAAGTGTTCCATCTCATGAAACAGATTTAGTTGAGAAGCATGACATTGTTTCTGGAATAGATATGACTAAGGATTGTTTGCCTGATTTATCTGGTGTAAAAGTAAATTATGCCATAAGTGATTTAGAGCCATCCAACATCACTGAAAGCACTCCTGCGCCTGTTGCAACTGAGAGTGTGAAGGAATCAGGTATTGATGATGGAGTAAGGAACCTAGCAGAAGAAGATACGGACAGGACTGCAGATGATTCCTCCATGCAAGCTAATTCTCACAAAGAGGCCTCGTTACCAGTGTCTGAAGACAAAGAATCTGTCCTTGTTAATCAAGACGTATCAGGAACTCACATGTCAACAGAGAATGACTACGCCAGAGACGCGGTTGAGCAAATTGATGTATACCCTGGATTTGAGAGTCTTACGGAAGAACTAAGAATGCAAGGAGTTGGAGAGGAAGATATCATGAACATAGTTGACTCTAACCAAATACGATCTCCGCGTGCTACTCTGGATGATGCAAATTCAATGATTACTTCCAAGGAATTGTCCCCTAAACGCCTCAGTTCTGATCCAGAGCATGAGTCAATTTTGAAAGCATTGTCCGTGTCCATATCAAGCTCCATCAGGAAAAACAACAACAACCAAAAAAGCCCTAGGGGACGTGAAAGAGAACCTATCTTGTCTGCATTCGCTTCAGATCTCAACTCCAGACATCACAAAAATGCTGCAGAGGATGACTCCAAGAAAGTTGAACCCGTCGTTTCTCCAACCACATCTCGAAACATCTTCAAGAAACTTGACAATCCAAAATTCGCCAATGCATTTAGGACATTCATGGAAACGAAACAGAAATCAGTTGCAAATGTTGTTGATGAATTGTTGGATAATAACTTGGTTTGCGAAGAAAGGAAAGAGGTAAAGGAACTCTCGTCTCCCGAAGTGAAGAGAAGGAGAAGCAGTAGGCTCAGTGGGTCTAACCTCTTATCCCCTGAAAAGGTTTACAGTGCATTACAGAATGGCGATGACACGCATGTAGCGAATTCCTTCCAGAATTCTGAACGAAGCACCCGCAGGACCCGTCACAGCTCTTCAGATGTCCTGGAAAGTGATGAATCGTCCTCAAAACTTGAGGTATTGGACCTTAGTCGCAGAGGAAAAAAGAAGTATCCGATGAGAACTACATCATCCAGGCTTCAAAGGATTGCTGATGGAGATCTAACAGAAGAAGGATTGGATGCCGATACTGCCAATGAACGATTGTCTGAGGAACAGCATGACGGCACAAGGCAACGACTATCCTCCGAAGATAGTCTCACAAGTCCAAGATCATCCTCAAAGAAGAAGTCTCATCATGCTCCAAAGCAATCTGACTTTGAGAATTTCCTGGAGGAGAAAGAAAATGAGATATTACGGAAGAAAGGAGGTAAAGAAAGGAAGTCGAACGATACGACATGGAGTCCTGATAAACAAGCTGCTGCGATTAGTCATATAGACATCGACGAGGTTGAATCAAGAACTATGCGAACCAGAGGGCATTCCAGGAGATCGAGTGCGAGAATGAAGGAGATTATAGCAGCTGAGTTGGAGGGTGACGACAGTGAGGATGCTGAGGAGGTGGTTGTTCAGAGCAAGGGACGAGGAAGGCCACGAAAATATCCACGACCAACCGGTGAGGTAAAACAGAGCGAGATGAAGCAAAAAGGTCGAGGTCGACCAAGAAAGTTTCCTATCACTGACGCTGATTCTCCCGAAGTAGATCAGATCGATATTAGGAAGCGTGCAAGAGGAGACTGTTCTGATGACCCAGATGCACCTGAAGTGGACAAGCCAGAAGAGACCTTGCCTAAAAGGAAGCGTGGACGACCCAGCCTCTCTGAGCAGCATGTGGAAGAGGATGAACACATTGATGTTGAGAATGAAGTAGAGGAGAGCAAGAATAGGACTAGAGCGGAGCTTGCCAGCACTTCTGACGAAGAGCAAGGTCTCCCGAGGTTAAGAAGCAGAGATCTGGCCAAAAGACTGAAACTTGGTGAGGATGCGACAGATGACAGCGCTCATGGTGATATAGAAAGACAGGGCCACCGTAGAAAACAAACTATGGTTGAACGTAGTGTCCCTGGAGATGGTGTGAAATCAGAGACTCTTGACCTTCTAAAGAAGAAACTTTCAGAGACAAGTGGAGCATCAAAGCAAGAGAATGATATACATGACGGAAAGATGGATCAAGGAGACAACATTACCAATTCCTCAAGCTCAAGCCCTGATCCATTGGTTCCTGTGAAGAAACAAGTCAGGGTCACTGTAAAGATTGATCCATTGACTGGTGCCATCTCCGAGGTCATCACTGGGGAAGCGGGAGAAGAGCCTATGGATGTTGACTCCCAGAAGAATGACCCAGCTCCACCAAAATCCATCACGATGGATGCTAGTTCATCAGAATCTACATCTCCGACCCCCTGGTCTGTGTTGGATAAACACCTCCCAGGGGTGTCAACTTTGAATAGCACTAGTCAGGTGAAAGGACGCAAAGTCTTCAAAGTACAATCGAACGTAGGGAATAGGAAAATCATTGGAAAGGATGTCACTACAAATGAAGTCATCTATTCGAATGGTCCAAGTAGTATTAGAAATGCGACCGGGGGTCCGAGGTTTAGAGGTCCAAGCATGATACGTTTTCCAGGAATTCAACCCAACAACACCAGACAAGCAAGAGTTCGAGGGCCGTTCTCAAGGAGTACTCAGGTCGTTTGGCAAGGGACCACTGCATGCTTGAAAGCTGGTGCCATGGTAAAGGGTACAGATAGTTTAGGATCTATTAAATCAATAAGCCCTAGCCCTCCGGTTCCAAGTCCAAATAAGACTGTGATTGGAGTTGGGAATGTTACTTCACAGCCGGCTTATCTCACCGGTCAGCCCATCTCGAATCTTCTTCCAAATACGGTTCCTGTTTTGCAGACCATGACCCAACAGCAGGGGCTTCTTGCAACCCCACAGACATCGATGATTGCCGCTACAATAGTAACTGCAGGACCTTCACCAAACATCCTCTCTGTGACCACAACAATGGCCCAGACTGGACCAGTCACGAGCAGCGCCCAAGAACAGTACTTGTCGATCCTCCAGAGGTCGTACCAAGCCTCCCAGATACAGCAAGCAAACACCCTAGCAGGACTCCTTCCACAGAACTACGCTATCCCGCAGACTTATGGTATCCCGCAGCTTGGTATACCACAAATTGGTGTCCAGATGCCACAGATCGGTGTAGCCAGCCCGGAGATTTCTCCCTTTATTAGTCCGACGCTTCCTGGTGTTATGGCATCGCCGGCGGTTCAGACACTACAGACGATCATCCAGCAAGCTGGGGTGCAGCCATCCATGTTGCCGGGCGTCCAGTCGCCAAGTCCTAACCCTAGCATTCCATCCAACCCGCTCCTACAGTCGACTCTCCTAGACACATCCCTCTCGATCCCCATAACCCCGCTATCCCCACCGCAGTCTCAACCGCAACCCATCGCAGCCCAGTTTGGATTCCCGAGACCTTCTGGTCCTGTCTTCCACCAAGAACACATGTACCACAGGACGAAACCAGATGCACTTAGGAGGCGGAAGTCACCGCACCAGGTCAAAGTCTGGTTCGACTCGTACGGAAGCTTGAAGAATGAGGACGATGAGAACGAAGAGGAGGATGGGGAGAACGCGATCCCTGGACCATCACCAGTCAAGTCACCATCCATCCGCATGAAGAACCCGTCGAATCTTCCTCGAGCCCGTGTCAAGAACCCAACCTTCGGGATTGATGATTTAGGAACCAACACCAACAAGTCCATGGTCAAACTGAGCAAGAAGAAAACCAAGTCTTCTGATTCTTTTCTGGCCTCGAACCAAAACAGGAGCTTGGATCCATTTTCTGGTGAGTAAAAGGAAAATATTCCATTTTCTAAAAGACAATATTCAGAGTTGATGAAAAAGGGGTCTTTTATGCATATGGCACTGGAGGGTTGTGTTAGAGGCATTATTCTTAATCAAGAAAGGACCTTATCATTCATAAGACGCCAGTAGGTGCTTGGTTGTATTGATTGTAAAAAAAAAGATCTCTTTTTTGTCAGTAATAATCAAATTGAATCTCATTCAGAGTATGCAGAAACATTTTCTCCTAACTATGCTCTTATGAATCCCAAGTGTCGGTCATATTTTGTAAATATATATTAAATTGGGGTTAAAAGTAGTCTTTTCTTTGGTCAGATGCATGTATATTTAATTGTTGGATGAACCTACGATAACTAAGTATAAGAAAATGTAAGTGCCCTTGTAATTCTGAACAGCAAAAACTAGTTTCCATATGAGAATGCAGGAAGCATTAAAACTATCAAATATTTTGCATATTGGTTAAGACTAGCTGCTGATTATAAAACTGGCAGTTCTGACTGAGGCGTTGTGGCGTACGCCTGTAATCAAGCTGTTTGGGACAGTCATAGATTGACCTGGGTCGGTTGTGGGTTTGATCCCGGCAGGTCGCCTCCTTCACTAACTTCTTCTCCTGGCGTAAATATTCAAAGTTGAATGATACACGCCGTAAAATTAAATTTCTCTCTCTCCCAGTCATGCTGCTAATTTCTTTTGAAGATTATTGAACTCACATATTTTTTACCATTATTATGTTAATTGTAATTCCCTACTCTAGGCTTGTCATCAGAAGATGCTTTCTTCGCCGCCATGCCCAACCTCGGCCACTCCGATCACCATGACGACAGCCCCTCCCTTCTCCTCACCCTGATGGAGCAGGAAAAGAGGCGTGGTCCGAGCACGACTCCCCGACGGACGTCCAACCGGCCTCATCTGATGTTCGAGATTAGGAGCGATGACGGCTTTGAGACGAGAGCGGAGACTGCGGAGGAGGCTTGGTCGCGGGTTGTAGAGAGGGTCGGGGAGCTACGAACCAATACAAGGATGAAGCATCTCTCCTTTGATGGTGAGATTTTTTATGAATGAATCATTGTTTCGAAGATTTCGTTTTTAATTTAATGGAGATCTTTTCATCAAGCCTCCTGGCTTTTTTAATTCCCCACTTTCTTGGGGACCCGCACAGGTTTGTCGCGGGTCATAGAGAGGGTTGATGAATTTCGCATTAATACATTGATAAAGCTTGTTTCCTATGATTGTGAGATTTATTCATGAGCAATCGCTCATTTCGTTGTTGTTTTTTTTACTAGGTATCTTTTCATCAAGCTTCCTTGCTTTTATAATTACCCACTTACTTTTTAATGGCTCTGCCACTGTGAGGTGGTGGTGATAGAGGCATTATTGTTATTTATTTGAATGACATCGATTTTCAAGAAAGTGAAATAAATGAATTGAATTGAATTGAAATAGCATGCAGGCAATTTTTTAGACCAAGAAAGGAGAATTCACAGCTTTGGATCAAATTAAATTTCCACCAAGAAAGAAGTACCGGTACTCTGGTACAATGAATCCTTTGTAGTGACCTTGTGATATTAGGAGCTTTCAACTAAAATTATCATAATCACCATAATATCATACTCTGTCCACCTTATCATGTTTCCTCCAATGTTCATTTTGCAGGTGTGAAAGGGCTAAAGATGTTTGGAATTACACACGAAGCTATCATATTCCTTATGGAGCAACTCTATGGGGCAGGCAACTGTCACAATTATAAGTTCAAGTTCCACAAGCACGAAGAGACTCCTGAAGATGATGTAAGTTTTTATCACAAATTTGATTTTGGTAAATAAGCTTTCAGTGTGAAGTTATAAAATATTTATCAGATGTATCAGCTGAAAGGGCAAAAAAATTGTTCTTATATAATTTTTTCATGAAGGAAATCATTTGCTGGTATGTCAAAAAAGAAGTAAATTGGATACATTGCATAATTAATTTTTTTTTTTCCATATTATAGAATTTGTTATTTTTTGCTCCTTATTTTTTTTCAGTATAAGTCTAACTAGCAAGGATTGAATCACTAGGTTTGTAGTTATGTAATTGTTTTTAGGATCTGGCTAAAAGAATTTATTCTAGAGGAAAAATGCCTATTTATCCCCTACAAAATGAAATTGATTCCTGTTTTATTTGACACTGATATACTAATTATCATTTTCATAATCCTTCTATTTCCAGGAGCCTCCAGTCAATCCACACGGAGCTGCCAGGGCGGAGATATTCAAACGGACTTCGACCTTTGACATCTTCAACTTCCTGGCCTCACATCATCGTAACCGACCGGTGTTCAATGAGTATGAACAGCAGGACGAGACCTCTGATGTACAGCACAAGTCATCAAGGTAAAGATGTTTTTCATCAGTTTTTCACCACGATAAGAAGACTCTATCTAAGAACGACTGATATCCATTCTTGGAGGCGCCGTGGTGTAGTGGTCGTGACTCTCGCCTTTCAACTAGAGGGTCGTAGGTTCGAATTCTACCCATGGCGTCAATTTCCTTCAGCAAGAAATTCATCCACATTGTGCTGCACTCAACCCAGGTGAGGTGAATGGGTACCTGGCAGGAATATTTATTCTTTGAAATGCCAAGTGCGCCATGAATGGCTGCCGGCCTAAAGCCAGGGTAATAATAATGTAAAGCGCCTTGAGCACTCAGCAGAGTGGATACTTGCGCTATATAAATTGCATCTATTATTATTATTATTATCTTGTACGTAATGATTGATAATATTATGTATCTTTAGGGCAAGAACAAGAACCAGGCGTTCTGAAAGTCTTACTTATCTTTGTGAAACACTGCCCAGGAATCCATCACCGTTACAAAAGAAACCCTTGCTATATGTGTAGGTCCGTATACGTGCATTGGATTAGTGTCTACAGTAGTGTATATTGTAGTTAGATAAATTGGGTCTTCATGTAGTAAGATAGGGTTTACAAGGAGCTGTATATCACTCTCGCTAACCATATTTCTCAAGGGGAGCTTTAGGAGAGCTCCGCTCTTAGTACCTAACATTTGTCTGTAAATTTCACTGAGGGAAAGACAAGGCAAAAGCCCAAGCAAATAAACATCAAACCTTGGACAAATTGCTCCGTTTACTTTGTTGAACCGTAGAAATTATCCAGCATTAGCATAAAAAATATGATAGGGCATGGCTTCTTATGCCCCTTCCAGGATCAATCATTGCAACTTGTCCTACCCAACAAAGTCCATTCATTTCTCTTGTCATCAATGGCAGCTAAAACAAGAACATTGTCAAACATCCGATTAGTCGGAAGGACTCCAATAACGTAGCCATTGATAATGAAATTGCCATTGATAATGAAATTGCCATTGAAGGTACATTTTTTTCTTAACAGGCAGAGGTATTTTTAGTTTCCTTAAAAGACATAATTTCCCTTTTTTTTTTTAGGAGAGCTACCAGTCTTCAAGATCTTCCCATGGCTATGAGGTTCAGACATCTCAAACAAACAGCCAAGGAGGCTGTAGGTGTATACAGGTAAAGAGGTTTTATCAATCTTCCAGAGAATTCCCGATTTATATTTGCAATGTTATATTTTCCATAGAATAAATTTTTGTATTTTTGTTTTCTTTATTTCTTGTTTGTGGAAGAATGAAAACAATCAGAAGGACTCACAAGTTACCCCTGCATAGTATGTCATTTCTTGTGATCCATAATTACAGTGCCATGAAAATGGGTTAAGAATGATACGAAGAAACACTACCGCTCAATGTTGTATTCATTTTTGTCCCTTTTGCCAACAGGATTTGTGGTATTCCAATATTGTCAAAAACATTTTTCATATAATTTGTGCAGTATCACTCTTCATCAGAAAATATCCTCAGTCAATAAACTTCATATTGTATAAATGATAATTGAGAAGCAATTTCTCATTTAATCTCATTTTACTGTACAGTCAACCTGTCTTTAATAATTCCCTAAGTCGATGGGATTTTATTAACAATTCCTATAAAACATGTGTTTTTAGCTCCTCTATTAAAGTCAAATTTCTTGTGAGTTGAATAGATTTGTGTAGTGCCAAGATATTAACCCTTCTTTTGTACCAAACCTTGATCTCATATCTATGGGCATGGTTATTGTTGAAACTCTCTAAGGACTTAATCCAATAATTGAATCGTTTCTGATATGTTCATCCTATCCTAGATCCGGCATCCATGGGCGTGGCCTGTTCTGTCGCCGCCCCATTGAGGCGGGCGAGATGGTGATTGAATACAGTGGCACTGTCATTCGATCAATCCTCACTGACAAGAGAGAGAAATACTATGAAAGCAAGGTAAGCCCTCTTGATGTACCATTAGCAGACCTTCCAACTATTATGAATTTAGAGAGATGAATATGATTTTTTTTTGTCATTCTTAAAGCACGTTTTCGAAGAATAGTGAACATTTTTCATGAATATTAACGTCATGGATGGGATTCGAACCTGCGACCCTCGCGATGGAAGGCGGGAGCCAGAACAGCTACACCATGACGCAGTATTGTAAACTGCAAAGATGCGCTTCTTGGATTTTTTTCTGAATATAGGATTTTTATGGTAAATAATGGGATTTTTGTAGATCTGAGGTTAGCAGTTCTGAATATAACGCTGCATGTCTTACGCAAATAGAAATACTACTAGTCACAAAAGCTTTGTGTGGAAAAAAGATATTTGGTATATATAGTTGATATTTTCATATTCATTTTCCTGCTCCATCTCTCTATCTTTCCAGGGTATTGGATGTTACATGTTCCGTATTGATGACCATGATGTTGTTGATGCCACCACTCACGGCAATGCTGCTCGCTTCATCAACCACTCTTGCGAGGTAAGTATCTTTTTCTTTTCTTATTCCGTGGCTGTGTTTCATCAAGATGTATTTAGAGGTAGACACTTCTCTGTGGTTGACTGATGATCCTTTCTCTGTTGCTGCTTCAGTGACAGAGTCGTAGAGTCATGTTTACTGCTACCAACAGTTTTTATCAATCACCACCCTAGAAACTTTTCTCTAATTCCAGAAAACTTATTGTCGCAATTATTTCTTAGCCATTTCTTAGCTTCGTGGTGACTTCCTGACAAATTGAAATTTTCAAAAAAAAATTGTGACCTTTTCCTCAACAAAGTTTCCTTGCAGTTGAGAGGTGTTACATTTCGAGAGAAATACATAACATGTGAAATGAATTTATCGTCCTGATCTGAAATCAGGGTAAAGTTTTTTTAAGTTTAAATGCCTATTTCCTTCAATCAAATTTACTCTCCTCTATTAATGAGGTTGATGAAATGATCAGTACTAAAGTAATTTCCCAAAGTTCAAAAGTACAGATACAATTACTCTTGCACACACTGTTCTCATACTATATGTTTTGTAACAATTTCCATGCCCTGCTAAATTTAAAATGGATTTGATTAAAAGAATGAAAATTATTTCAATCTTGATTGTCTCTTTATCCAGCCCAACTGCTTCTCCCGGGTGATCGAGATCGGAGGCCAGAAGCACATCATCATCTTTGCCAGCCGACGGATCGCTAGGGGAGAGGAGCTGACATACGATTACAAGTTCCCCATCGAAGAAGTCAAGATCCCTTGCAACTGTGGCGCAAGAAAATGCCGAAAATACCTCAATTAGGACTGCCCATAGCTATCCTAGAGGATCTTGTCTTGCTATGGCTCAAGATATCTTTGAAATTACCAAAATCGCGGGGATTTTACCAGGATTCCATGAAAAATTGGTGTACGGAGAGACTGATATTAGACCAAACTATTACATTATTGACTTCTGAAGCCAGAGGCATTTCATCATCTTTGCAAGGGGATGCATCGTAGGGAGAGGAGCTGATGTATGATTACAAGTGTACCATCGAAGTAGTCAAGATCCCTTCCAATTGTGACTCCAGGAAATGCAGGAAAACTTCTACTAGACCCACTTCCACTCGCAGCTGTGTCATGACAACCATTCTTTGAGGCCAGTTGGAAATCACACCCTCTTCACAAAACTACTCAGTTATCTTGGAAGTGCCAAAGTGAGCCATTCTACGTGTTGAATTTAGCTTGCAACTTTGCGGCTGATAGAACTGTAATGAGGGGAATCCGTGCCATTGCTGAATATGACAATTTTTGCTACCATTCCCAACCATGCCAAATTTTCAAATATGATGCATGAATCATCTGCAGGGTAAACCCTGAACAAACATGATACAGTCCAACATCATTATGGAGAGGACTGATTATAACAAGCTCTTGCTGTAACAAGGTGATTTTAGGACCCGAACTCTTTTTTTTTTTCTATTGTATTTTAGCCCTGACATAACAAGGATTAAATATGAAGTGGAAACTTTCTTCATCCCATGGACCTTGCTATTTAAAAAGGTTGGACAGTCATATGCATTATCAATATTCCAAAATTTTGACAGCTCTGCATGCTTACAATGAAATACCTTGTAGGTTTTGTCAAGAATGTTGTAAAAAAAGCTGGTCTATACATGTATTCGCTCAGGATGTATAAAATGAAATCTATAAATGCTCATATAAATGATTGTTATATGTCTATTTGTTTTTTAGCAATAAAGATGTGCTGTCGCAAAAGCATTCTACGAGAGTTTTATGGAAGTAGTACTATGTGCTAAATAAGTTTTTTACCTCAATGCTGGATGACTATATGGGGATTTATGTGTATTTGTGTTGTGTTCAATGTCGTAGCAGCTATGTAATTTTGTGCAGTGAGTTTATTTGAAATTGTTGAATTTTCTATGTGCAGCATTCGATTGGATAATTTTGTTATTTATTTTATTTATTTATTTATTTGTAATTAGATTATTTTAGATAAAGCCAGCACTCAAATGTCACCCGTCCCGCTCTGTTCTACCGGAATTTGATCCATCTCCACAATTTGAACTTTTTGTTACATGAGCAGTGATACCTAAAATGCCTATGTTTGATAAAAATGGGGTTTTTTTTCCTATTACATTTGAATAATTGTGAACTGTATCATTAAATTGCAATGCTTGTGACAAACTGAGAATTATCTGTAAATTCTTGCGCTAATCTTTTTTGCGCTCTGTTATTTATTATCTTGGGACAAAACTATGTCTATTTAAATTTTGCTGCATATAACCAAAGCATAGTATTGGAAATTAAAACTGTACTCATGTTTTGTGAACGCATTGCAAACTAGATTCTAAAAAGAGGAAAATATAAAAAAGTGGTCTTGGGTGATTGTATTCCTTTTATTTTTATTTTTTATTGGGGGCCTTTTTGTTTTTTTTTATTCATAATTCAACAATCTCAACATCAGGGAACTGGTTTATGAAAATTTCTTGAAAAAATTGGTAGGTTTTTTTCTTCAAATTTCCTGCCTTGAAAAGTAAAATTCATTCCCAGGTTAATTGACTACCGGTATGTGGTTGTTAAAAAACTGTGTAGATTAGTTTTCTAAAAGTGTTAATGTATTCTCAAAAATCATTTTTGAAATTTGTTCTGTATGTGTTTAATTTTATTCTTTCATTCATTGTTCAAAGAGAAGAAATAATTTTTCACTTTTTGAGTAAAATTGATTCTGCTGTAAAAAAAAATATTTCAACTCCATTCTATTTCTGTTTGTCGATGGAAAGAAAGTTAAACGAATGAACTCAGAATTTTTAAACTGTCAATATAGATGTTAATAATTTGCCTTTAATTTGATGTCTAGATGATTAAATGGTATATGCGTAAATTTCTGAAACATTCCAAATTATATGTAGGTATGTACGTAATAAACTTTGAAGTGGACTGTACAATAAAAAGAAGAAGAAGAAGGTTGCCATTGAGAGTATGTTGTATAGTTGTTAGTAAAGAACTGCTTAAGCCACTGAATCACCATGTTCAATCGTGGCATACACATGGCTTA
The DNA here is from genome assembly GCA_036244855.1 of Temnopleurus reevesii. Taxonomy (NCBI): domain Eukaryota; kingdom Metazoa; phylum Echinodermata; class Echinoidea; order Temnopleuroida; family Temnopleuridae; genus Temnopleurus; species Temnopleurus reevesii. The sequence goes on along the minus strand of BQKZ01002830.1, from coordinate 70,363 downwards.
GTACATTTTTCAACCAGATTGTTGATATGGGAGCTTTACGTGAACATCTCGATGACTATTCCCTTTCTTTGTTGTGGGCATTTTTCCTCTATATACTGTATTAGCTAAAATTTTCGCTGGGGATATATTTTCGTGAATTTTTCTACCACAATTCACTTATTAGAAGACTTGTGTACAATGATCTTTCAAAATGTGAAACTTACAACAAGCTAATGTGTGAAAAGATCCGAAAATCAGTGGTTTCGCTAAAATTTTATGGACCTGAAAATATAGCTTTCTATTTAGTGATTTCTCCAAATCGGTCAATAATTTAAATGTATAAAGGTCATTTTACAACCAGGGAAAGAAAAGGGTTTTGCAATTGTTTCCAAATCCTTTTCTTTGTCAAATATTTCACATTTGTTATAATGGAGGCTTTGCTATGTATTCAACAGTCAGATTAATTCATTTAATTTGCCAAAATAGAAACAGAGTTCAGAAATAATGTTACCATGGATTAAANACTTCTTCTCCTGGCGTAAATATTCAAAGTTGAATGATACACGCCGTAAAATTAAATTTCTCTCTCTCCCAGTCATGCTGCTAATTTCTTTTGAAGATTATTGAACTCACATATTTTTTACCATTATTATGTTAATTGTAATTCCCTACTCTAGGCTTGTCATCAGAAGATGCTTTCTTCGCCGCCATGCCCAACCTCGGCCACTCCGATCACCATGACGACAGCCCCTCCCTCCTCCTCACCCTGATGGAGCAGGAAAAGAGGCGTGGTCCGAGCACGACTCCCCGACGGACGTCCAACCGGCCTCATCTGATGTTCGAGATTAGGAGCGATGACGGCTTTGAGACGAGAGCGGAGACTGCGGAGGAGGCTTGGTCGCGGGTTGTAGAGAGGGTCGGGGAGCTACGAACCAATACGAGGATGAAGCATCTCTCCTTTGATGGTGAGAATTTTTATGAATGAATTATTGTTTCGAAGATTTCGTTTTTAATTTAATGGAGATCCTTTCATCAAGCCTCCTGGCTTTTTGAATTCCCCACTTTCTTGGGGACCCGCACAGGTTTGTCGCGGGTCATAGAGAGGGTTGATGAATTTCGCATTAATACAATGATAAAGCTTGTTTCCTATGATTGTGAGATTTATTCATGAGCAATCGCTCATTTCGTTGTTGTTTTTTTTACTAGGTATCTTTTCATCAAGCTTCCTTGCTTTTATAATTACCCACTTACTTTTTAATGGCTCTGCCACTGTGAGGTGGTGGTGATAGAGGCATTATTGTTATTTATTTGAATGACATCAATTTTCAAGAAAGTGAAATAAATGAATTGAATTGAATTGAAATAGCATGCAGGCAATTTTTTAGACCAAGAAAGGAGAATTCACAGCTTTGGATCAAATTAAATTTCCACCAAGAAAGAAGTACCGGTACTCTGGTACAATGAATCCTTTGTAGTGACCTTGTGATATTAGCAGCTTTCAACTAAAATTATCATAATCACCATAATATCATACTCTGTCCACCTTATCATGTTTCCTCCAACGTTCATTTTGCAGGTGTGAAAGGGCTAAAGATGTTTGGAATTACACACGAAGCGATCATCTTCCTAATGGAGCAGCTCTATGGGGCAGGCAACTGTCATAATTATAAATTCAAGTTTCACAAGCATGAAGAGACTCCTGAGGATGATGTAAGTTTTACAGTTCAAACAAAATTTTCAATAAACTAGATTTTCAATTTGCTACAAATTATTTATTTGTCTCGTAATGTGGGTTGTCAAGGAATTTTGTTAATACTGTTACAGAAACATTGATGATAGTAATAAGACATACAACTTGTAATCCAAACCGTTTCAATGCGGTTTATAAAATGACTAAATTCACTAGTGTTCAAAATGGTTTCTAAGTGAACACACACTGGCAAAGAAGAGTTAGATTTTATCGGACTTTCATTGTATATATGCATATAATTTGTTTAGACCAGCACACAACATGGGATGAGTGCATGAAACTGATAGCAACAATAACATTGATATTAGTGCTATTGAATTAACATGAATTTTATTGTTAATTAATAGAAATTCAGGTTGATACGTATAGGTTTACAATTAGTGAACAGACTCTCGCTCATTCTGGTAAAATTCTCAGGGCTCAAAGTAGGATTTCATCAGGGCATCATATACAATGCCATTTTGATGAAGAGCACTTTTCTACTCGAGACGAAACAATACAGGTCTACAGAATATCCAAAGAGAGCATCAGGGCACGCAAAGAGGGCACCTATAGCCATTGCCTTAGTTTGCCTCAGGCCATTTCAAGGTCTGAATGCTTACAGAAAAAATACTTTCTCCATAAACACTGTCTCTGTGTCTATGTCGGTTGTGGTTTTTTTACTCAGAAATTTTTATTGTGTTCTGTCTATTCTCTTGATATTTCCAACTTTCCAGGAGCCCCCAGTCAATCCACATGGAGCAGCCAGGGCGGAGATATTCAAACGGACTTCGACCTTTGACATCTTCAACTTCCTGGCCTCCCATCATCGTAACCGACCAGTCTTTAATGAGTATGAACAGCAGGACGAGACCTCCGATGTGCAGCACAAGTCATCAAGGTAAAGATATTTTTCATCAGTTTTTCACCAAGATAAGAAGACTCTATCTAAGAACGACTGAAATCCATCCTTGGAGGCGCCGTGGTGTAGTGGTCGTGACTCTCGCCTTTCAACTTGAGGGTCGTAGGTTCGAATCCTACCCATGGCGTCAATTTCCT
>BQKZ01002830.1:30750-47821 GCA_036244855.1 Temnopleurus reevesii | reverse complement strand
ATCTCGAGAAAAGAAAATACATATAATGTATTCATCATATAGATGTTTGTTCAGCCACGGTGCCATGCTTGTACAGTGAAACCCTATGGCAATCCTTCAGGAAACACTAAGAAAAAATAATAATTAAAAAATCATATCTCAGAAACCATTTGATATTTTAACTCCATTCTTTTTGCATCTTGAATGATAAATTTTGTTTTCTACAAACCCATCAAAAATTTCATGTTTTGAAACATTTGAATTTTTAGCCTAACATCCCTAATTAAAATATTACTGAAAACCCCTTCCATGTAAGCCTCCTGTGTATACCCCAAAGTAAATGTTTTGGTAAGCATCTGAACTTTAATTGGAATAGCCCCACTTCACAGGCTTCAACATTGAATAAGCATATTAACACTACAATGTAAGCCATTAGTGATTTCAATTCTAATGCCCGAGCCCAGGTTCTAATGACCTGACAAACGGGTTAACCTAGCTATTATATTTGTTCTTCTATGAAATCCTAATGAATCTTTGTGCTTGTCTCCACTTAAAATTACTTAGACTTTGGGGAAGTTAAATTACTGCAGCTAGTCAGAAGTGCAATACATGTGTGTAGTTGTGCTGGCCTCTCTTTCCAAATATAATTACTTCCACCATTAGGTAGTATTATAAGGTCACAAAACAGTACTTAAAGGGGAATTACACCCAGACAATAATGTACGGTCAGTAAGTGAAGAAAAATCAGATGAACAAACTGTGAAAATTTGAGCAAAACTCCTCATTCACTTTGTATTCAAATTTATTGAAAATGGATCAATATAATATTTCAAATGAGGAATCAACACCGTTCTTTCTGTAATGCTTGCATAATTGATGTGGCTATGATATATTTAACCTAAGAAACAAAATTTTGTCTACTTTTCTGGAAAAAGAGGAAAATGTGAAATTTTGTGTACAAAGCGAATTGAGAGTTCTCCATGTTAGCAGCCATTTTGTGCTTGTACGTTTGCCAATTTGAGGAGCCCATGAGGGATATAAATCAAAACTTTGGAAATTCATAACTCTTGAATGGATTGTCCGATTTTGCTCAAATTTTCACAGTTTGATCATTGTATTTTTCTTCATTCACTGAGCGCACATCAATGTCTGGGTGAAGTTCCCCTTTAAATAGGATCTACACATATTTTCACACGGTTTTTATATTTGAGAGAAGGTTCCTGTAGGCACTACATTGTATATTTCTAATAGAATAAAGAACATGTGGGCATTTCTCAGTAATTAGCCTCTTTATCACTTCTTTTAGTTTGATTTAGATGGGTGTGCAGGGATATGAAAACTAGGGACCAGAAAACTCCTAAAATATTTGCTTGTAGGTTTCCAATTTTTAACCTTGAAATGGTTAAACAAGTCATGTTCTTCTTATATATATTACTTTATTTTGTCAAACTAAATTGAATAAACATTGCTCATTTGAAAATGATAAAATGCACCTGATATTTTGACCTTCCTAAAGCCTGTACCCCATGTAGAAGAAAAACTGAGTATGTTGGCACAGGAAATCCTGAACTTATTATTTTAAAACAATGCCTGATGCAACATTATTTTGATATCTCTTCCTTGCCTCTCCTTTTATTACAGGACTTTCCACAACTAGGGTCTGTGAGGACTGCAGTTTCAGAGGATTTTGCTGTATGGAGTCCGGCACAGATCGGTAAGAAGCTAAATTAGTTTTGGGGTAGGACTCGCAATCTAAATTTTGATCAATTTATTTTGAGAGGCTCATATAGCCATATGAACAGTTAACCATGCCAGAGGCTGACCATTTTAAATCTAATAATCATCCTATTAAAAGCACATTTTTATGGAATAAATTATGCAAAACATGTTTTATCTACCTTATGTAAGTAAAAGTTTTTATCTGTGAAGGAAACTTTTTTATTTCAACTTCTTTGCACTTGAAATGAAGAGGGACATTATTGTTAGATCAAATGAATTTGATTAAAAAATACTCCCTGTCACGAGTATACTGAGCCATACTCATTTGGGAATGTTACATCAAGTATACAAACCCCAAGTGAATGATGCAAACTTTTAATGAAGGTTCCATGTGTAATGAAGGTTCCAAATCTGTGGAATTGCCCACTAATAAGTAAGATAATGACAGAAGATAAATTGTGACAATTGCTTTTGAAAGCATGAATGGATTGCAATATAACAAAGAAATATTCGCACCAATTCCATTTATTAATGACACATTTTCTATTTCAGGATGTTCTGAAACCAGAGTCTGTGAAAGCTGCAGTTTTTGAGTAGCCAGTTGTTTGGAGTGGATTTTACACTTGGGAAGGAAGCTACATGTAAGTAGACATCTGATTTTAGATTTTGATAGAAACCATTTTTAGGGGAGCATGGACTCTAATTTTTTCAGGTTTTAGCAGGTCAAAGGATACTTGTTTTCACTTGAAATCAGTAAGGAATAGTTAGGATAGCCTAATGATTTTGAGCCATGATTATTTAAGAACATTAAATTTGTTTCACAAATATGATATGGATGAATTAAAGTCTAATATGATGGAATAGGCTAGAGGTATATCATTGACCGGGTTGCCCGTGTATAAACAAATCCAAATTATTTGATTGAAGTTCTTTTAGCTATAAATCAATGAGGTAATTGTTCAAAACAGATGAATCTTTAACCAACCTTACACTTTCCTGTATTTTGTATTTCAGTGTATTCAGAACTAGGATCATGCAACCTGCAGTTGAGGCAAAGCTAGTTGACGGGAGTTAGGCAAGCCCATTGGGTGCAACATCTTGGTGAGTAAAAGGTAAAATTGGAAGATTTCTGTGTGAAAAAGATAAAAATCTTTTCATTTAACCTGGCACATAGCTACCAACTTGTTACTTATTTAATCCTGACCCTTGAAGTAAGTTGTATCAGATATACAGGGCCCTCAGGAAGAACAGTACTGCGATTACTGATGAGCCTACCCTGTTGAAATAAAATGTAATAAATGAATAAATAAATACATCAATCATAATCAAAGCAATAGTAAAGAAACAATCTCATTTTGATATTGTATGATTATTCCTTATCCACTAGTTTTCTGAGTCTCAATATTTTCTTTAATTCTAATGATATCTTCAAAAACATTAACTTCACTTAAGGAAGAGTTTCACCAGGATGGTGAAATAACAAATTGATAAAATTCTCATATCACATCCAGGAGATTTACCTGCAACAGTTTCAGTGTCTCTGTTCTGGAACCTACCTCAGACTCTTGCGAACTGATAGTCCCTGATTTTGACTGTACTTCTCATGATCTGAACTAAATATTCTTATTTTGCTCTCCTCTACAGATAGCAAACAGTCGCACATCCACCTCGCCTGCAGGATATAGAGTGGAGCAAGCGATCTGCACACCTTCGAATCTTTTTGAGTCAGCTCCTCAATGAAAGAAGTGTTCCAGCTGGTGCCTTGACCAGCCTTGACCGTTGGCCTAGAATGAATTGTATGCAAATATAGGAAGGTATAAAACTTGTTTTGATAGCTTCGAGCCCATAGGAAGTTTATGAGCTTGACAGGTACAACCTTTAGACAGGCCCTTGCTTGTAAGACAATGAGGATTCCCATCAATCAAGGAATTGTAACCCACATGACACCTTGGCCAGCCTAACCTTTTTGTCAAGAATGAGCTGTATGTTGTCTGTAAAATTAAAAACTCGTCCCATTTCTTCAGAAGGTGATCTGCTCAATGAGTAGAATCTGCAGACAATGTCTAGAACATTGAACCGCCCCGTCAAGTGAAGAAGTCCACCAGAGTTTCTTTGAAGAGAGTCAATGCATGTGATCATCAATGACAAATTGCTTGATTCAATTTCTATTTGCTTTAAACTGATACTTGAATTGGACATTCCAGAGGGTAAATTAGATCAAGGGAATTATGACCTCGATCTGGGAACATGGATCCTAGACATCGCTTTCTGGAATTGCTAGGTTGTAGAATGCCTACCACCATTTGCCTTATTTAGTCTACAAGCTCTATAATCTCGTATCTATTGTGCAGAATGTTCTCAGCCTTTCCCAGACACTGACAGAGGAGTTCAAGTTGAGCTTCTATGCAACACATCATCAGGGAATGAAATTGACTTGCCCGTGGTGGGTTGCATCTGTCTTACAATTATCAAAAGGATTGACCCTCATCATTGGTGCCTTGATTGAAGATTAAGTGCCAGAACATTGTCTCCTCCCCCTCCCAACCCGTTTCCTGCGCTGAACAGAAAAATCACTCAGAACCTCATCGAAAGCACAGATTTGAGAGGACAGATGGACAAAATAAATATATTCGTACCCTCGGTGCCTTCATGAAACCAATACCTGAACTGCTACATGTAGTCTCCTAAAGATAGGATCGGATGGTATTCACCTTGAACTCTGTATTCTGTTCTTCCTACCTCTATTGTCTGATTGTTAAAGCATTTGGATGCATAATTCTTATATTTTCGTAAGATATCCATGTTCTTTTCAACAGGTACTACTATCTACAGCTATATTTGCTATTTTTCTAAGCTTATTCTAAGTTTTGTGATGTTAGTGTATTTAGAGTGTCCTCTTTTATCTTTGTACTATTTCCAATCAGTAACCATTCTTACACGTACACAAAATTATCTGAAAACTGTCAGTACTTTGATTATTGGTGTTTGATATCTGAAATTTTGGAGTTATATATTTTTTTTGCTACAAATTATAGTTGATATGTAGCTCATGAGTTAATATGATACAGATCTATTCTTTTTTCACTTTCTTAGCTCAGTATGAAGATTGATCATGATTGAACACTAAGTGCTATGTGTATTTTTCGTACAATTCAAAATCATATTACAGTTGGAGTGCAGTGTCTAATCCGTATTCCAACATAATGTCGTTGCCAACACCAAGATCGAATGTATGTGGGACCTGTGGCAAGTGTTTCAAGCGATTAGCTGCCTTGGAGAACCATGAACGATTAGCGCATCCTAAGGATGAGCACATCATCAAGGCCAGCTGCCAAGAAAGGCGGGTGTCCACCAAGAAAGGAGCAAGTAAGAAGGTCAATAGGGAGATACCAAAGAAAACAGAAATTCTGAAGGTGCCAGAGTATGTTAATAAATACAGCCTCCCACCAAGACTAGGAAAAGATGTCCAGAAAATCCAAGAGCAGGTAGCCAAGACGTCCAGTTTCCCACGTGTAGAGCCAGAAAGCAGCAGGATCAAGCTTCTGCAGAATGTCTCAAGCAATGTGAGTCGTCTCAAGGATGCAGTCTTAGAGGCTTTTTCAAAACCAGGAAATCAAGTGCATGAAGCTGCCCCAGGGATCTTCACTGCTTCTCAGGTTCATAGCCCAGCACCCGAGTCTGGCAGTTGCAACAACAATGTTAGTCCAGGAAATTCCAAATTTAGTCCTCCAATGACTGGTAGTTATGATGGCAAAGATACTCTTGTCGGGGCATCTCCCGAAGAAGGAATTCAAGGGCATGGTGCTGTGAAATTTGAAGATCCCTATGATTGCAAACCAGCATCATTGTCTAGCACTAGTAGCAATAAAGTCGGTCATAAAGTCAATCAAGCTATTCACCAAGCGAGAGTTCCAATTACTGGTGGTCACCTGAGTAAGAAGGGTGTTTCAGAGGTTGCTCGTCATGCACAGAATGGAAAGTGCCTCAACATTACTAAAAATGTGAGCATTGTTACCTATCGCTGCACTGACTGCAAAAGCCCTGTGGACGAATTAGACTTCCTGTTCAGTCATGACTGCTCGACACAGCGGAAAAGTAAATCAAAACCAACCATTTGTAGGGACTGTGGGTATGATGTGAATAGCTGTTCGTGTACGTGGCGATACTTTGAGCTTGCAGTTCGAGAAAAAGCCCCCTCTTGTAGTACTTGTGGTAGGGTATTCTGTCATGATTTAGCTAGGAAGAATCACCAATGTGTTGATGCAGAGCCTGACAGGTCCTCAATGATGATCCCGAGGGAGATGGCCAAGCAGCAGCATGTATCTGTCGATGCAAAACTATCTGCAGAAGGAAGCATTAACAATGGTTATAACAATAATGATATTCCTGACACAGTAATGAGAAATGAGTCTGACAATCACATAGGGCTGAAGCCGAAGAATGATGTCAGGTGTCCGTACTGCAAGAAGATGTTTTTGAATGATCTATTCCTCAATAACCACATGCTGACCCACAATGAGCTCCAGAAATTTGATTGTTTCTATTGTCGTCAGCTTTTCCCATCTGGTACCGCTTTGAAAGAGCACTTGAAGAAAGTCCATTCTCAGGATCCTGTGGAGCCATTGCCGGACCAGGAGGGAGGAGCTATCATGACGGATTCAGGCATACGATGGAAGTGCTCCCTCTGTCCGAAAGTCTTCTCCTGCAAGAGCAATAGAAGAAGACATCAGATGTGGCATTTTGGCATTCGACCACATGCATGTGAACTCTGTGGGGCTGCGTTTCGTCAGCGCTGGCAAGTTCTTGCTCATAAGAAAACCAAGCGATGTTTGGAGAATAGATTGAAATCTGAAAATTTAAAAGTGAGTGGTACTTCACTTCTGCCGTCTTTTCAAGGTGGTGCTATTCAACAAAATGGAATGTCTTGTGAGATTGAGGAAGGAGAAATAGTGGAATATCCAATGACTGATTCACTTAGTAGTACTACGAAAATGACATCCAGTGGTCACCATCAGGTTAGCCCCACTCCTGCCAGTCAGGCTTCGCTTCCAGAGTTTGCTGCCATTCCCACAGCAAGTCTTTCATTAAGTGCTTCACAGCATCGAGAGTCCACCCAGTGCCTTGATCAAAACCCTGCTGAGAATTTACCTACAGATACACCCTTAGATCTGACTAGACTTGGCAATTCAGCCTCTGAGAAGAATGATGCCAGATTGTTCATCTGTCAAGAGTGTGGCATGTGCTGTAAGTCCAATCGCAACCTGATGATCCACAAACGAATCCATACTGGAGAGAGACCATATTCCTGTAGCATGTGTTCCTTGACCTTCAGACAATCGCACCATCGTAAGGCCCACATGCTGTCCAAGCATGGGGTGTATCGTCCCGTCCCGAAGACACCCGCCAGGAAAGAGATTGTAGTCATGACAGAGGAAGGGGTGCGGTATAAATGCCATTACTGCACCAAGGTGCTTGCATCCAGATCTGGAAGGCGTAAGCATGAAAGATGGCATCTCGGTTTGAGGCCTCACAAGTGTGATCATTGCGGTAATACGTTCAAGCAATTACAGCACCTCAAGAAGCACCAGATGTCATCTAAGTGCAGAGGATCGCCCATGAAGTTGATCGATCCCAAGGGTAAGAAAGAAGATGACGAGGGCGGCAAACCCAAGAATGTGCCTCTGACCTCGTGGCACATGATGCAGGTTCTTGCAGAAAACCACCGCAAAGAGAAAGCTCTTACTTCCAAAGATGAAAATGAAGTGGCTTCTGAAGAAGACACCTCGCCAGTCACAGATGTTCGAAGTGCTTTAGGACTCTTTAGCAAAGAAGAACTGAAAGCGAAAGAGGAAGCAAAGAAACTGGCCGAGGAGGCTAGGGCGAAGAACCAAGTCAATGACGAAAATGATAATGTAATTGAGCCAAATGGGATTAGACCATCATTTGAGGAACTAGGAAATAATGATGTATCAATTGAAGCTGTAGCTGAAACGACTGGGGTGTGTACACCTGACAATGTAGATGATAATAATGATGTCTTTGACAAGGAAGTCTTCATCAAGGAAGAGGTGGTTTCTGACATTGAAGAAGGAGAAATCATGAACATGGACACAAGTTTCTCTCATCCTGATGGTGGAGATGATGAACTTCCTCAAGCAATAGATTACTTTGGGAGTGAGACATCTGGCGATTACAGCCCAGCACCATTGAACCTGACCAGTGGAAAGGGCCAAGATGAAGGCAGTGAGGACATTGACAAGCAATTACAGTGTCATATCTGTGGACAGTACTACAAGACCAGGCATAACCTAAATATTCATATGCACATTCATACAGGAGAGCGTCCTCACTGCTGCTCCATCTGTTCCAAAAAGTTCATCCAACCGCATCACTTGAAAGCCCATCTTAAGATCAGACACAATACCACCATGGTCAACCCAAGCAAACCCCCTAGACAGGAAGAGGTTGTCATGACTGTAGAGGGTATCCGTTTCAAGTGCCAGTTTTGCCCGAAGCTGCTATCCTCTAAGAATGGCCGACAGAAGCATGAACGCTGGCATCTTGGTCTAAGGCCTCACAAGTGTGATGTTTGCGGCAAAGCTTTCAAGCAGAGTCATCATTTGAAGAGACACAAGATGGGGTCGGCTTGCATTCCTTTTGATCAGCAGGTAATCAAGAAAGAACCAGAGGTTATTTCAGAGGTAAAGCAAGAACTGGAGCAAAGACTGCTACAAGCGTCTCTGGAGAAGCAGAAACAGAAACCGTCGCCCCTATCTGAATTAGCTCAGAATCCCTCAGGTTTTGAAACCAATACCCCAGTGCCAATAACAAAACTTGCTGCTTCAGTTCCTCTTCCCTCTGATCTTCCTGCTTCCAAGGATATGCCAATACATTTACCTGTAGAAATACCCCACAGAGAATCTAATTCCCCTGAGGACCTTACTGTTAAATCAGCACCACCTGATCATTTAGACACAGAAATGAATCACACTACCTCTTCTGAGCTTCCAGAAGGCATGTCCATAGCTGACCCACAGCCAGAGCAGTTGCCCTCAAGAACTCTAGATATGTCTCTACCAAAGGATCTTACTGTTACAGTTGCCTCATCAGCGAAATTGCCCATAGAAAATTCACCTAACAGTATTCTTACAGATAATCATACAAAAACACAAATCCAGCCTCCTCAATCATCCACACTAGATGTTTCCCCTTCAAAGATATTTCCACTCGGGAAAACCCTGTCTGAGCAAGTTATCTCCCCAGGAACTGCCAATAGCTCTCCTCCATCAAAGTTCACTCTCCTGGAAGTTCCCGCTGAACATTTGCCCTCTCCCAAAGCAGAACACAATAGCTCTCTGGTAAAGGACCTTACGTGTACTGAAGTTCTCTCTGAGCTGTCATCCTCGGATATAGAACCCAGTCCTTTTGGGACCCCTCAAGGTAGTCTTGATCAAGTTTCCATGCCCCTAAGTGAGGTGGCGGAAGACCTTGCACCTCAGGATCTGTCAATGCCCTCTTCCAAATTGATGGATCTGCACTGTTATGAATGATATGCCAACCTGAAAACCAAATATTAAAAGTTCTTTCCGCTATGGTATATCTTTCAAAGAATGTCTTGTTGTGTTAACAATGTTTATTTTCTAAATCTATCCGTACTCTGTGTGCAGTACTTTGTATTTAGGCAGAGGTTGTACTTGTCAATTCATAGTTTTGAGCTGCCAGTGCCCAATGTTTTAACTTTTTTTGTGTATTGTCAAGTCTTTTTTTTCTTGAGATAGTAATTTAGATATTTCATGCATTATTCATTTTATGCATATTTATGTTATGATATTTTGACAATAATGTGCCAAAAATTAGAAAAATGAAATCAATGTGTTGAAATGATAAGAAGGTCATGTTATTACATTGACGTATAGATATTCTTGTTCACAGAAGAGGTCTTGTGTTAATCTTCTATTATTCAAGAGAAGCAATTTCCTTTTCAGATCATTCAGGATTTCCTCAAATAAAAACTAACATGGTCTTTTCACACAAATGAAACCAATGTGTTGAATTGATAACAAGGGGATGTAATTACATTGAAGTGTAGGTATATCTAGATACATTTTTGTTCACGGGAGAGGTTGTTTTTCAAGCTACTGTTATTCGAGAGAAGATATACATACTTCTTGTTGTTGATCATATTATTCGGGATTTCCTCATACAAAACCTGTCATGGTCTCTTCACACAAAGGAAATTTATTGAAAGGATACTTTAGGTGAAAAGTGTATTTTTGTTTAGGAAAGAGATTGTTTCCCATCTTCTGTTATTCAAGAGATGTTTTATTTTTCTCAAATCGCTCATTTTTTCTTGTAGCCAGTGTACACTCTTGCATAAAACCACAGTAAATTTTTAGATACGATACCCATTAACATTGTTGCTATGCCTGGATATTTTATCCTCATGCAACACTACCCTCTGGCTACCGACTGTTCATCACTGGGTCCAGCCCAGACCCCTTTGCTTCTCCAGTGTTCAAGCAACTTTGCCTGAGTCGGGTTGCGTTTCATTAAGTTGTTCATAGAAGTATGTAAGATCATGAATTACTGGTGACCTTTTCCTGCGCTCAATTAGAAGCTTTGGCACTGAATTCTAATCGAGAAAGGATCACCAGTTTTGTGTAGAGTAGTGGGTAGATCTACAAACAGCTTTATGAAGCATTACCCTGGACACATTGATAAACTATTGTGCGAGAGGTCTAATAGGCCAACGATATTCGTTGAGGTTCTGCTCGGCAATAGCCAAAATGCTGCGATGATCACCAAATTTCATATAATTTTTTTTTACGATTATTATTTTCCTTTTCCAGTATGTTTAATCGCTATGTGCCTTGTAATGTAATCAGTTAAATGTGAATAATTTGAAAAATGTGTAAATCAAATAATGAATCATTATTCCGCCAAAATTCAAGTAAGTACTGCAAATGGCCTTGTATATTTGATCTTTCAATTTTTCAGAATTTATTGATGCATACATTTATTATTGTGAATTTGAATAGAATTACTATGTACACATTGTCAATCACTGAAATTTGTTACATATTTCAATAGAGAAAATGGATTAGAGCTTATATAAATTTAATGTGGATGAATGTAGACATCTAATCCCAATTGAACCACAAACAAAGACATATGACAGGGGGCTGCAGTGTCTTGCCTTACCAACTTTTTGTTCCCAGTAAATAGATTCTTGTTTTATTACTAAATTAATTGAACGACTTGTAAATTTACTGTAATGGAAGTTCAGTGGAATAATAATAATGCGTCTTATTTACCCAGGGTATCCGCTTCAGTTCTTTGAACTGTTCTCCCAGCAGGCCCTGCAATTATAGCAATTATTACCCCGGTTTATTGGATTCTGACATGCATGCATACAATGTATGCACATTTTCCACTCCCTGGGGATTATTCCAGCAAGGTGCTGCAGTTAAGGCACTCAATGCTATGGTATATCATTAGACTAATTCTTGTGATAACCAGTTATTTACTTGGTCTTGGTCTTTCTGCTTGTATTCATGTGGAATTTGTCCCTGATGTTCCAAGGTTTTTGATAAACTAGGTAATTTTTTGCCATACCCGAGGCCTTATAACGAAGTTCCACTGTACAAGCAACGTTGATCAAATCATTATCTGATAAGTTTTGATGTTTTGTAAAAAAAAAAAAAAAAAAAAAAAGACGACATAAACTATTTCCGAAAAGTTAAGTGGGCCACAGACAATAGAACCGTACGCCATGTATTCAACTTTGTGAACACAACAGTTGGAAGCCGGTTCCGAGTTTGAATAGTATTACAAAGGACCATTGATTTTGTCTTCAACTTAATTTTTCGAAAATAGTTTATATAAATGTTTATTAAAACATATCACATTTTTATTACACAAACAATAGTTCTCTTCGTATTCTCATGCAAGAATTACCATGGAATAAATCAGCTTGATGTTAATAATCTGTGAAAAGTGAGTAAATCAAATAATGAATCATTATTCCGCCAAAATTCAAGTACTACAAGTAGCCTTGTTATTTGATCTTTCAATTTATCAGAATTTATTGACGCATACATTTATTATTGTGAATTTGAATAGAATTGCAATGTACACAATCATTGAAATTTATTGCATGTATTATTCAATACAGAATTTATTTTTCTTGTGAGGTATTCAATACAGAAAATGGATTAGAGTTTATGCATATATATGTAGTGGATGTAAAGACACAGCTAACCACAATTAAACCATAATTCTAGTTCATGCAACATTGAGCCACACAGAGATCATATCTTACAGGGCGAATGGGTAGAGGGTGACGCCCCTCCCCCTTCCCAACTTTTTTCCAGTAAGTTTGGACAAACATGGTAGTATGTAAAAATTGTATTGTCGTGCAAAGCCCCTCTACTTTTCAAGACGTTTTGCTTTGCCTCACCAGTAGGAAAAGCAAAATCGTTACGGAAGTCCAATAGTAATTTCATTTGAAAAAGGTTAAGTCTCCCGTTTTTAAGGATTTGCACGTTTTCTAGTGAAATATTGCTGCTTTGAAAAAAAGGCATTTTTGTGTTCTCTGTTGTTTAGTGAGAGGTTTCGTCATCATGTTTCTTACATTATAAATGATAAAAGTCTGGAAATTGAAATCTTGTCTTTTCTCAATTGCTGATGAAAGTTTGATCTGCATATAAAGATCTCCAATCAATACGTTTAATATCAATTGCAAGTCAATGGGAAATCATGTACTAAAGTTTGCGATTGATCGCAAAATCGATTATGTATCTTTTATGTTACAGGCCCCAGGTCTTCTAAACAGCATTCATATACACACATACTGTATCGAAATCGGACAGAAATCTATAGTTCCCTTGACAATAATGGTCTTTCATACTATACATGTATTTCAAATAATTGCTGATAGTGCTCAATTATCATAGGGAATGTTCTCACTTTAAAAAAAAACATCAATATATTTTTTCAAGGAGAAGAATTTATCATGGTAAGCAAAGTATTCAATGCATTTCAGTTGAGGTCTATAGATGAAATATCTTAAAGTAATAAATGTAATAAGGTAATACCAAATACAGTATGAATATGCATTCTGTATTTTAAAGCTGTTTTAAATGTGCCTATTATGATGATTGTTATTTTGATATATGTATTCTGTCTATAAGTACTACATATTCATGTTCTTCACTGTATATATTAAAATTATTTCTAATTCCTCCTTGAAAAAGAAAATATTGACATCAGTTATGAAATGAAGTAAATCTCTACTTCATTCTGTACAACCATAATTGAGTGTGTGATTTAAATGCGTTTTTTCAATAATTGTTTTCCAATGAAAAAGATACAATGTGAATGCATTTTACTTTTTTTCTGAAGTAATTTTGATGTTTGAGGCAAAATTGTTTCAAAATTTTGAAGGAAAAATGAGGATTATGGGTGAGATTTTCTATTACTTGATTCTGTAAATGGTTTTGAATAAAGTTCTACTTTTCATTAAAACTTTTATGAATTGATGGAGTTTTCGTGCTGTTCTATGATTGATTTGTTGAAGGAGATGCGACTAAAAAGTGACATGCCTCTTGATCTCATATACCCTTTTACTTCTCTCGTTCCATCCCACCCCATTCCTCTGTTAAAATCCAGGAACACAATTTCGCTTGTGGTAGTGTATTTGAGTTTTTGTGGGTGTGTGTTTTTGTGTGTGTGTTTTTTTTTTGGGGGGGGGGGGCGTTAACTGGAAAGGCGATGAGGAATAATTTTGTAAATTCCATAATCCTGTTTAGTAAATATGCAATCTACTAATCAAGGTCATATGGTCAGGTTCACTCGTTCTAAAATATGCCAAAAAATATGAAGTAAAAGGAAGAACTGCATGGTGGTGATTTGTAAACATAGTGCGCGTGTGTGGGTGTTTGTCCCGTGTGGGTTTTTGTGTGTGAATGGGTGTTGGGTGAGCGTTCTGATGTATGTGTGTGTGGTAAACCGTTGTATATGGGAATCATAAGAGATTTCTTTCGGTATTTTTTTTTCATGATGTAATAGTATGAATAACATGGTTTTGGTTTTTTTTTTTATACCTGCTAAACTTTCTCTTTCATTTTTTTCCTTCGGGATTTTATTCTATTATAAGAAGTAATGACATACATCTCATATAGCGCAATTGCTCAAATTAATGAATTAAATACATTTGCGAGATGATAAAACATTAACATAATTACCTTAAAAATAATGCCATAAACATTACATACCTCTTATAATGAGGGAAAGAATTTACAAAAAGATATGTGTTCTTTTTCATAATTCTTTTCCACAAACAAATTCCTGAAATCAACTATTCAATATTTAATTATAAGATAGATTTAGAAAGAAAATAACACTTATTCATAAAAAAACGTTAGTCTGTACAGTGTAGTTACAATTTTATAGACTTGTGGTGATCTATGCTACCCTAACCTTAATCTTTGTTTGTGAGTGAGCCGGAGAGCTCGTTACCAAATGTGTCTCATGCATTTCATAATATTTTTCTTTGTATTTTAGTGAGATATTTTGGAACGCCCCTAAAAATACCCTTCATGTGCAGAGTACTGTATAGGAGGTCATATAGTTATACACTCTGCATAAGAACGGGATTTTTAGGGGCAGTTGTGGAAATCCCTTAAAGGGGATTTTATTTCATGTACAAAAGATATTAGAACATACTTCCACCTGACCTGAACATACCCTGAATCATGCCACCATTGAGCCTGTTGTTTCTATTGATAGAATTGTGGAAACATTCACTTGATACTCCATTGAGCAGTAATTGCATTCCATCGTCATTGTTCACCAAGTTAACCTCTCTTAATAATGGCCAGTTGTAAACATTTCCCAATTAACATAAGACATATGTATGAGAAATGATTCAAAGTATGTTCAGGTCAGGTGTAATTATATTTTTCTTTTTTAAATCAAATAAGTTCCCCTCCAAAGGATTTCCACAAATGCCCTCTAAAAATTCTCTTGATATGCAGAGTACTGTATATGACCTCATATAAAGTACTCGAGGGGCCTTCCCAAATTGCCTCTCTAAGATATAAAGAAAAATTATTATAAAATATATGGGAAACATTTGGGAGCTCTCTCACTCACAAATTTGATGGTAAGGGTAGCAAATATTACCACAAGTCAACATATATTGTCATAACAGTGGACCTTTAAGCTGGCGCAAATCTGAAAAAAAAAAATACCCCAAAATATAATTTTGATTAGGGCTGGTTTTGTTCCTTTGCTTTCTTTATTTCCATTTTATAACCGTGTATAATTGGGTAAAATTTGCAAAATTTCCCATGAAGAACCTCTGAATTATTAGGTAATTTCTATAGCGTGCTTATCAAATGTCATATATTCAGGAGGGGAATGGGGTATCATAATTCTCAACTATATTTCATGAAATTTTGAACAAGCATATAAATATCCACGATTGACTTTTTTTTCTGAAAGGCGATCGAGCTATCCAATAGATTTAAAAGAGAAAGTGCAACTAGATTCATATCCCACAGACAGATTATTTGAGCAATTAATGGAGAACATTATGCCTCTGAAAAGAGAAAACAAAACAACTCCTGACGAGTGGTCAAAACTTTTTGGAAGAGTCCACTATTCATTAGTGATAAAATGACAGCTACATTATGGAATTATCCTTTCACCTTATTTGCATATCATCAATATTCATTCTATTTTGGAGCGGCCCAACCGAAATTGTTCGTTTGATACGTACGATACCATTGGCTCATAGCAAAAAATCTCTTTTCGTATTATTTCTATGTTTTATTCTAATTTCTTTTAAAATACATGAAACGTTGGATGAGCAATATAGATTTTCACAATTTTTTTTATTCATTTTTCCCTTCAAATTATGACAAAATAAGATGAAATATCTATTATTAGGTTGCGATGAAAATTATGTAGTTCCGGAATCGACCAATGAGATTGCGGCTCTTGCGACGCCCAATACGGAGCTGAATCGGGCGCAAACAACCTTTGGCAGAGGTAAAGGTAAGCGAAAATAAGCCTTAAATTTCGTAATTTACAACTTGCAATGCTTCATATTCCCAGTATTTTTCATGAAATGTATTATTCTGTACCTAGTGATGAAGTTTATATTCTACATCATGCTTTAGGTAAGCATTTACCACTGAAAAATATACCACAATAAACGCTCAACGAAATACGACATGACCCACCCAAAATAGTTTGTGTGACCCTGCGAGAATCGGGAGTGTTCACTTTAGTTTTACGTCAAAATGATGGTTTATGTTAAAACAAATGTATGCAGAATTTATCAGTATGTCATTGGGAAGTATTTATTATATGAAATTGAACTTGTTGATCAGAGTTGGGGAAATATTTTAGCCTTATTTTTAGCGTTTATTTCCCTCCAATATGTCCCTCGACGTTGGCCATCCGAATGGTCACCCCGGTCGAGAGTCTGTGTGTTGAGTGGGGCGATCCAGTTTCAACGATTGATATTATAAAGCGTCGGTCGCTAAATGTAACGGGGAAGTTTCGGCGGCCGTATCGGGGCTTCGCCGTACACATTTTTTCTTGCGTGTGTGACACCTATGGTCGGGGAAAATGGACCACTCTGGATGAGACCCATTTCCGTGGCAGGGGTGTACCGGTACATTCCTGATTCATGCCAAAGTCAGTGAAAAGGCCCAGGCCCCAGGGACCTTTCCTGGCAGGAAGGGGATGTCAAATAGGGGAAAAAAGGAAGGAAAATTGCAAAAAAATAAATTCTAACTTCTGAGTTTGATGGATGCAATAACCTGCAAGGACCTTGCAATTATTTGCAGAATTGGATTGAAACTTTTGAAGTGTGTAATTTTGTTGTAAACCTGTTGACACTTTTTNGCCATCTTGGATTTCAAAATGGCCGCCGACCCGATGCTCGGATCGTCTGTGGCCGGCAATTTTTTAAATCAGCGCCTCAAAATACCCCTATATGCCAAATTTCACGCTTTCTGCCGGATCCGAGCAACTTGGCCATTTTTGGTCACATATCTGCCTGACTATAGTCTTTCTTTTCCCTTTGCATTGGGAAATTTTTCCTTCTGTAAAGACCCCTGCAATCGAGGCTAGTACTCCATGGGCCAAATGTGTGATTATATAAATTCTCATTGTTATTGTTCTAATATACTAGGATAGCCATTACTTTTGTGATAAAATGAATTTGATTTACATAATTAAATAAAGCAATTGATAAACCCTATTAAAAAAAAAAACCTTATGCTCTGGCATGTTGGGAAACATAATGTGATCTGCAGATGTTCCAGCAAAATAAGAAAGAGTCTAAGAACAACTGGTA
>BQKZ01002829.1:38259-51730 GCA_036244855.1 Temnopleurus reevesii | reverse complement strand
CATTAAAGGTCCGATTTCTTAACCCCCCCCCCCTTCAAAATTCTGTCTACGAGCCTACATTTCCTTGTTTGATAATGCACACCGACAGTGTCTGATCGAGTTTTATTGTCCTTATTCATTTTCTGATACTGCTAGAAAATACATGGTTTCCGGTATAAGCCTAATATAAATGAAGTATTCCATAGACTTTGGAGTCCATCTTTTTTTCAAAAACGGCGGCTCAGAAATTGATAAATAATTATAATAGCAATATTGTGGGTTTATCTAGCGCCTTATCATAACTACGACTGCTTAAACGCTGGTGTTGGTGTTGCAGCAACACCAACACCAGCCTCAGCACCAAACTTGAAGACTGTCGGTGTTGGGTTTTTTTTCCTTCTGGATTTTAAAAAAAGATTACACAATTTGTATGACTTAAAATAGATTAATTTGAGAATTTCGGACCGAAAATTATTTCATCGTCGAACTTTTTTGCTTTGTGCGAGTGCGTGTGATGTCACGTGACACTGAGGCTGGTGTTGAGCGATCGATAAGGCGATCGTATCGCTTCTGTAAATCGACCACCGGTGTTGGAGCTCGGTTCACGAGCCGAACTGCTCTCTGAACACCAACACCAACACCGCACACCATACTTGAAGTCACCCCATGTGCTTCCCTTTATTATTAGCCGGTCACTGGATGGCAACTCAAGGCTAGCATAGGCGCATAAATAATCAGATAGTGTGTTGCTGTCTCCTACCGGTCCCCAATCACCCCTGGGTAGAGTGCAGCTTCATGGGACAAATTTCTATACTGAAGAAAATGAACGCCATGGGATTATGATGCCTCTCTTTATGTTTTTTTTTTCTAACAATGACCCTTTTCAACTCAACTCAGAACCTGGTATTTCCGCTTGAAAGAAAAAAAAACATGTGTCGGCCACGTTTCGTTGCCATCATTGTCGCTTTCACCGTGGCCTTTGCACCCGGCGTCGATCCTCTACAATGCTGCTGCCCGATATGCCCCGAGTGCACGCCTAGGGCCACGACACCATTGACAACGTCCCAGATTGAGCAGATACAGAATGCTTCTGACTTCATAGCTAATCTCCAAGCTAATCGCACCTACGCTTACAGCAATAGGGTTCCCATCGTGACAAACTTCACGACGAATCAGGTACAGATTCACCCAGGGTTCACTTTAGGCCCTGGTCACATAGGGCCCCGGTAGCAACACGATTCAACACGACTCTTTGTTCGGAGGCAGTTGACTGTGAATTAACAAAGAGTCGTGTTAAATCGTGTTGCTTCCGGGGTCCTATGTGACCGGGGCCTTAGGAACGACTTTACGCATGACTGGTATCAGTTCTTGTGTTGAATGATCGAGAATCTTACGCGTTACGTGCGTAATTTTAAGAACGACTTGGTGAAACACCGCCCAGGGATGTGTGTTTCAAGCATTATGTTGAAGCCCCGCGTCACTTAGAATACAAGACTGAACACGATTCAACACGACTCTATGTTCGAGGGGGAATTAATTGTGAACAATGTGTGATCGTGTTCTTTCGCGTTGGTGGTTATGAAGCACCAGACACTTAGAAGCCACCACCAAACACGATACAACACGACTATTATGTTCAGGAGCAGATAGCTCTGAACTGAACAAAGAGTCGTATTGAATCGTGTTCAATCGGGGCTTCTGAACCAGTGACAACGGAGTGCGAGGAGGAGCTGCAGACCCTTCCCCCTCTCACACTTTTGCCAAAATACAGTTTAGGCATATGAATGTTCTCTCTTTTAGAGGGCCAAAAAGTCTAAAGTGTCCATTATTCCAAACGTTTGTCTGAGACGGGATAAAGATTCACTTTTCTGAAGATTCATTTAATTATACATCAAACGAGATTCGGATTTGGAATAACGAACCCTCTGAATATTGCCACAAAATGTTCGGATTAATAAGGAACAACTTTGTTATTAGTGAGCATGCGCAGGTCTACTCAGAGGCCAGGGCCCCACGACATAAAGCTTTTCAAATTGATCTTACGATATATTAATCGCAAGTGTAAGGGAAATCATGTACTAATAAAGTTTGCGATTGATTGCCAACTTGTTTTTTTTATAGGCCCCGGAGCAGATTATTGTAAAGCGCACGCAGATGAAATTTGTGTTATTTAGTAGGCGCTATAAAAAAAATACTTGAGTATTAACTTATTGTTATTTTCATTATCATCATTGGTAATATCATTATGAGTATTGTTATTGCTTTTTAATAGCGAACCTTCTGTAGGATCAACAACTGAAACACTATCCATATTCTTTTTTAAAGTTGTGCATCCCTCTCCCCGTGGATCTGTAGCTGTGAATCCAACTCAAATACCTCTCCCTTCTTGATCTCCATTTCTCAAAGGTAGAGGAAATAAGGCAGACCTTCGGTCCTTACCTTAATCGGACCATCGGTGACTCGACCGGCATCTGGCTGTGGAACGACACTCAATCCGGTGTGTCTGGCCGCCGACGGAGGGCCACGTCTGTCCGTGTGTGCCCGGTGTACTCCGTCTTGGACACTATCATCACGCCCTTTGATGTTGCGGGCAACTTGGTTCAGGTTGTTCAGGTAATTCTGCTTTGTTTCTTAAGGCTTCGATTGCTTAATATTTTGTGGAAATTTCGATTTTAGTGACGAAGGGCACGTCGACCGAAAGTAGTACATCATAGAATTGCGCCTTCAGTCCCATCTAGTTGCATAATGAAATAAAACAGTCTAAACGGGACAAAAAAAATCACTTCTCCGCACACCGACCAGCGGTCACCTTGTTTACTTTGATTCTCGTCAATGAATAGGCCTACCCCAAATCGTAGCGAGTCGGATCCACTCAAAGAAATAGGAGTATATATACAAATACGAAATCCTCTCAAATCGGAATTTGTTGTTAAAAACAAATTTCTATAATCCATACAAATTCAAGGGATCAGATGTTATTTCAGTCAGATTTATTAGATATGTAGTAAATGCTAGCAGGATTTCTCCGTAGCTTTTCGCGAAAACGGCCGCATCGTGAACTGCACACCCATACACTGAAAATGGAGTTGGCGAGCTTGGAGAGAAGTACAGGCCCAAATGAAAGCTTTTTGGTGATTTTTATAAGCATTTAAGTAATTGAATTCTGCAACGTCTTAGAAAGATTAATCAAAACAATCTTGATATGTGGCAAGTATATATTTGTCCTACCTATTAGCTTTTGCCTTTAGAAATCGGACGATGCCTTCAGATTTTAATTTGCATTGACTCCGACTTGGAGGAGTATTACATTGTAACTGTTTGCGAAATATCTGCAACGGAATGGCATATTCTCATCTAATATAATAGTAAGCTGGAAATTCTGAAAGTTTGAAAAATATAGAGATATAGCAGTCAATCTGTGAAGGCTTGAATATACCACTTTCTTAGTGTTCGACACTTCCCTTGTCAAATGCACAATGATTCACTATTTGTTCACCTGATATGAATTAATAAATAATTATTCAATAGAAGGAATGTGGACAGAATGCAGTGGTTGTTGCTAGGTTGGTCAAAGTACAATTTTTGTCCAACGCAGCAAGTAGCATTCTGATTATTGAGCGCCCATTCTCTTTTGATAGCCAATTTCCTAGTTTGTCTTCGGGTAAACGTGAATAAATTTCGTCACCGAATTTGTGAACCGACCTACTATAGGGAGAAATGGTTGCACGAACCAGTCGTAGCATTTCAATTGAAATAAATGCCATACTTGACACTATGTCGGGATTTCTACTGTTCAAGCAGCGGTCCCGTAGTAACATGTCGGTTCGTAAAAACGTTGACGATTTGAATACATTGCTCGTTTGATTTGCAGATATCTGGCCTGGAACAACTTGTCTTGCGTCAACGCTGTGCCGATTCTGAAGGTAGTGTCGCCGGTACCCGTTGTGAGACCACCGTTCGACTGGCCTACATGGTTGTGATACATCTTAATGATGCGTATCGCATAGACAACGTAGAGGTTCTGCGGATCCAGGTCGAATCGTGTACAACTGTGACTTAAAATTGTCCATTTGAAGGGCAGTAGAACTATAGAGACTGATCCAAATCTCTAAAGCCGCATCAGCAGATTTGTTAACATGGGGGTTTCGATTTTTGTCAACTGTGACGAAGGGAACGTCGACTGGAAGTAGTGTAGTCGTAATAGATTTGAGCGTCTGCTTATTATTACGTCACAGGTAGTTGCACAAGTAACAATGAGTAGACGCACAAAACTATGACGTACCACTTCCGGTCGACTGTGACTGTGACAAAATGAAATCAAAACCTCCACAATGTCACAACTACAGGCTGTTCCCACTCTGCTGTCAAGCTATGGTACAATAGGGATTGAAATATATAATCTTCAGTTTTCATACAGAATAAGACAGTAATAATTATAATTTTGTTGATGCGGTTTGGGAGCAGGGGAATCAGTCTGTTGGTGTGACTGGTATATAAACAGAGGGGATGGGCGTGTATGGGATCTACCTGAGTGCAATTAATGTGAGCAACATACTTGTAATAACGGGGCAGTCTCACCAACAGGCTTATCCCATCATGTTGCCAAACTGTTATTATCTTAAATTCGAAATATAAACTATAAATACGACAATAATAATTATCATTTTTACTGATACTGTTTGAGTGCAGGGCAGGATCCGTCTGTTGGTGTGACTGTCTTACTTAAGAGGTTCTTCGGTTCCAGATCAAATCGTGTACCAAGGTGAATTAAAAATTTGATAGAACCTATTGATTTATTAATTTTAGAGGTGTCACTCCGGGGGTGGGGTGGAGGCATTTTCACCTGAGTGTAAGCAGTGCGGCCGACATTGACATTGAGATTATTTAGTTCGACTTAGAAAAGGTAAAAAAATGCCGCTCTGCCAGGAATCGAACCCGGGTCTCCAGCTTTGAATGCCGGTATCCTTACCACGTGACCACTGTGACGTTCGATATACCGAAGGATAGACAAATCCTCAATTTTTTTTTCATTCTTTCACGCTTCCCGACGACTGCAAGTTCGGGGATATCTTTTGAAAGGTGATTATATCCATGCAGTTTATAAAGAATTAGTGGTGACTTCAGAGGAAACGTTGTGCTTCATCATGACTGTTCTGTAGCCTTTTTCATTGTATTCACCAGTGTTAAGGCCCGGGCACACCAAACACGGCACGGCATCACGGCACGGTTTTTACGCGGTATCTTGGTTGTTATTGGCCAGCGCGCTCCTCCGCGCAAATGATCTTCATCAATTGGCCAATCACAGAGGAGACATCGCGTAAATACCGTGCCGTGATGCCGTGCCGTGTCTGGTGTGGCCGGGCCTTTACCATTATGGTCAATGTTAAACTGAATTAACAGTTTTGTGAAGAGTGTTGAGGTTGTCACACGGCTTCCTGTACAGAACAATAATAGGGTTCACACTTGGAGACGAAACATTAAGGTTTCAGAAACTACGACATAAATACAGAATCTTACGAGTGCAGCGCGAAGGCGAGTTTGTACAAGAAGCCTTTTCGTTTGTACATGTGGCCTCCTCGCCCTTCCGACCAAAACAAAGGCGCCTTGGTGAGTTGAATAACTCGTGTTAGCGCTGAACGCATAAGCTCGGTATTTCTGTTGTAGTTTCTGAAACCTTAAACCGATAGACCAGTTTTGGGAGGATGGCGCTTCAGATATTTAACTACTTTATGAGCTGTAGTAAAAGTATTACCATAATTCAGTTTTTCAATGGCAAATTAGAGTATGTTCATAGTTTGTTTGATTAAAATCGATTAAGAAATGGCTTAATTATCACAAAATAAAAAAAATGGTGCTGCGGTCTCCCTCCCTAGCACAACATGCTTCACGTACAAAATTAATGCGAACTCACACACCACAGATAATACCACCGACTGCTGCGCCCATTCCGGGCGGACGCTCCCCCGCGCGAAAGCACTTAGCACACCGTAGGAATCATGGCTGATTGGCGTGTTCGACGTAAAATACTCCAGAATACGTACAATTTTCTCTCCTTATTTCGTACACAGTTATATTTATGTATGTAAAGCAACTTGTGAATACATCAGGTCGTTTCACATCACTTTCTGCATCCCGACCACTACGAATCTATACCTTTAAGGTTTTGGCTTTAACCTTTCTAATTTCGATTATTAATCAAGAACAGATTATCTTAGCAGATATATATATATATTCAAAAGATGCAGGCTTGCTTAAAATTGTATTTATTCTATTGATTATCATCATAGCATGCTTCCCAAGAGCTAATTTTGAAATGAAAAGTGGAACAGCGATATAAAATTGTGTGACATTTCATTCATAAAATGTTTTATCTTTGGTTTATCATTACTCAGCAAATGTAACTGTAAATAATTCTTTCTGAGTCAGTCTTTGCATGTTATTCATTTCATTTGTGGGTGTCGTTTTCCTACGCAACCCGTGTCGCATATTTTTGTTTTTCGTCGAGTATTTTTTACTAGTTTTAAAACACATACCCTAGACTTTCGGTGTGTGCGCGTGCGCAGAGCCGTGATACAGGGTATGCATTGTGTGACTATAGCACACACATACGGCATCCATCCTTGGGGAGAGCATGCAGACACACAATGCATACCCTGTATCACTCTCTGTGTATGCGCACAACGAAACCCAATGGTCTGTTCTGGCAGACTAATTTTTTACTGCCATTGTCATTTTAAAAAAAAGTACCAAACTACCATTTGGAAGACTAAAGAAAACGCTGATGTCGATCGCACTATCTTTGGATTTTTTCTCATCTTATTTCTCGTGAAAAACAACACGACAGATACAAACATAAAGCGAGAATATGATATCTACCCAGAACTTTGGGAGTTGGTATCATTAGGGTTACAGAGTTAGTGTAATGGTTACATGAAATACATTGATTTCTATAAAGTTTAGATGTTCACTGATTTAATTTAAAGGCACTGTCACACATTGCAGTTGCACAATTTAAAAAATTCTCAAACCAAGCTGTCTGTCCTATCTAAATATATTCAGATAGATGAAAAATCAACAGACGATCCAAAAATAAAGAAACGTATTCATGCACTATCAAGATATCTATGTATATTGAATTAAAGCGTCAGGATGACGCATTAATTCCTGTATACAAAGCCTGTGGAGGCGACGTTTTAGATTGTCGCTTGTTTCAAGCACTAAACGTTGATTTTAAAGCCTAATATTTCCCAGTTAAGTTTATATGCACCATCAACCTTTCAGATAACCTCTAGGATCTGGCAGTTGAGAATTTTTTAAATGAAAACAATGTACAATGGCTTTAAACAGCAATTGAATGTAATCAAACTCATCGTCGGGTTCGTTAGAATGGAATGCTTTGGAAAGCATTGGCAATACTATTTTGTATATATAAAAAAAAAAGAATATAAAAGAACTTCGTTCGACTTTTCAATTAAATTGTGTGTTTATGAATTAAGGAGGCGAAGGCTGACGAATTGAAATACAAGAAATACATTAATTTCTATAAAGTTTAGATGTTCACTGATTTGACTTAAACAGCAATTGAATGTAATTAAAAACCTCGTATAAGTCATATCGTTCCAGAAATAATTTTTGTGAGTCATGTACATAGTATACATATGAGAATAAACACTGTTAAAACAAGAAATACACATCTGAATTGTAGTTTTGTAACGTTTGGTCAGATACGTCAAAATTCCTGCATGATATGTGGTCTTTTTTAAATTATAAAGTAAAAAAGAGCTTGAGCTTTCGATCCTATCATAATCATAAGCAAAATAACAAGGACTACATGAGCTCTTTTTCATCTCTCTTTCTTATACCTTTGTGGCCTTTTTATTACACAGCTCTCCTTTATTGGATGAGTAGTTTCGGCAGTAGTATGTGTGTTTTTCAGATTGATAATTGTTCCTCAAACTATACTGATAGTCGGAATTATTCCCGAAATTCCCACTGCATATTTTCATCGCGTTCATTACCTTATGAGAATTGGACGAGGACTTATAAATATTTGCAAATGGCGTTGGATTCATTTCAGAAATTCCGAGAGAAATACGTTTCTTTGTACAATTTTCCAACTACGTCTATGTAAATTCAATTCATTTTTATCTAAATGGTATTTCATGTCCACGTTTACACTACTTACACTACTTGAATTTACAATATTCTCTTCTCATTGCTAAAAATAGACTTACAATTAATTTCAAACTTACAGTGCAAGACAAATAATAATATTGATACTTAAAATGTTTTATAAAAAGAAACTTAATCCTCTATTGAGAATGAGCCCTTGAAATATAGATGTACGGTATGCAAATCTTTTTTTCAGATTTGTAATTGAGAGTTAAATCGGAGAGGTCGGGGAAAGTAGGAGTTGAATTAATTCAGTCATATCATTTTTTCTTATTAGAGACAAGGGTCGTTGTCATGAACGCCATGTCTGTAACTATGAACATTTCACCATTTCACCATCGCTATTGAAAATTGCTTGAGGCAAGATGTTCCCAATTTGCGGAACGAATAGGGGATTAATCAATGTCGATATTGTTGCGCCCCAGGCAACAACCTACATCTCCATGTATATCCGACCTTGGGAGGATTATTAAGTCTCCACCTCCCTCTCTCTCACTCTCTCTCTCTCTCTCTCTCTCTCTCTCACACACACACACACACACACACACACACATTCTCTGTCTCTTCCCCCCCTCTCTCTCTCTCTCTTTGTCACTCAGTCTGTCTGTCTCTCTTCCTTCCTCTCTCCCTCTATCTATCTCTCTGTCACTCAATCTGTCTGTCTCTCTTCCTTCCTCTCTCTCTCTCTCTCTCTCTCTCTCTCTTTCTTTCACTTGTTCTCCATCTCTCTCTCTCTCATTCACTCCTCTTTCTCTCTATATATATATCTCTCCCTCCCTCTCTCTCTATCTTCCACTCCCCCTCTCTATGTATTTATCTATATATATTTCTCCCTCTCTTTCGCACTCCTCTCGCTCTCTCCATCTCTCGCTTTCACTAACTCTCTATACTGCTCTCCCTCTCTCTGTCTCTGTCTGTCTGTCTCTTTCTCTCTCTCTCTCTCTCTTCCTCTCCCTCTTTCTTTTTCTCACTCTCCCTCTCTTTCTCCCCTCTCCCCCTCTCTCCCCCTCACTCTCTCAATCGCTCTCCCTCTCTTTTGCTATAGAGCTCGAGAAATACCTGTCCTCATGCACATCCTATTGTCTGATTGTTGAACGCACAATGAACCATGACGTAGCATCGTGAATATTCATTAGCTTCGTTAAAGTCTCTTTTAATGACGGATCAATAGTTATGGCCATTCATCCGCAAGTGAAGCTAAAACCGTGGATACCAAGCAGTCGCTGTAAACAACCGCGAATTTTTTCCTCAATCTTTCTGTCTCTGATCTCGTTATCATCGTTCATATTCATTTTTAATGCGTCATAGAGCCAGGGATCTTGGAAAGATATATTGTTACATGTTCTGCAGGTGTGATATAGTGTCATTTTAAAAGAACTTGGAGGATGCCATATATTTACCAACCCTTTACTTGATTTGCCTTGAGCGGTAGAATGGGGTTAATGTTCCCCGTTAGGGTTCCAGCCCACTTCACAGGCCATTGTTAAGATAGTGTACCTCGGATAAAGTCCTTCGATTCCATGTTGTCGACGAATCTGTATAGCGTTTCAATCTTGGAAGGCCAGGAAAGCCATGCTCGTCTAGATTCAATTTTTAGTACAGGACTGGAACATTGTCTACGAATTTTTCTCTTTTTCTTCACTTAATTTACCGGTTAATAATCTTTCCGTAATCAGAATACTGTGCGCTTAGAAACATCCGTATTAAGCGCCTAATAAATGTTATGTATTATTATTATTATTATATATTTAGGATAAAGACCAGCTACTGATTTAGTATAGACAGAGCATCAACATAGAAAATGGGTAGACTAGAATACAGGTGAAAGTAAACTGATGAACTTAAACCATGGATTTATAAGCGACAGTTTTGGATAAGCATCTAAAAAGACGTCAACCAAATATAGCATAAACACAACCGGGAATCTGTGAAAGAAATCGAGTTGGATTTCGCATTCTCATGGACTAAAGAATCCTAACTATGGGGTCGAAGAATTCCAAGGTCGCAACATCCCCAAAGCCGAGACTCAAAGATGATGATGAGGACGGATCCAGCGGGAGCAAAGACGATGCCGCCCATCAACGAACCAAGATGACAGAGGCATCTCAATCAGGGAAGACCAAGTCCAAGACCAAGTCCAAAATCAAGCTCCCGCAGCGCAAGAGAAGGAAAACCCTTGACCCGCAGTCCTACCAAGGAACCTGCTCGCAAGCCGACGCCAAAATCGAGGAACGCTTGCGGAACAGCAGCGTGAACATCAAAAATAAGCTCACGGATTCGAGACTCTCGATCAGGTCTGATGCCTCAGCGTCAGACGCTTCGTGGTTCACGGACAACAGTTCGGTGGAGCTCATTGACTATGAGGCGTTTGAGTATCCATTCGAGAATGTGGTGTTCGAAGGAGGCGGCAATAAGGGCCTTGCCTACGCAGGCGCCATCCACGTAAGTGTGTTTATAATCAGATAATTCATTCATTCAAAAACAAATTACAAGACAAATGCTTTATTTATGTTGGCCATTTGTTCATGCTCTATGTCACTTACTTTTGATTTCGAGAATGTGGTGTTTGAAGGAGGCGGCAATAAGGGGCTTGCCTACGGAGGCGCCATCCGGCCATGTAAGTGTATTTAACACGATGTAATATATTTCCGTAAAATAAAGTGGGTCATGGGACAATATATCCGAACTCCGTGCATTAAACTTTGTATTAAACAATCACCAGCTGGTACCAATTTGAATAGAATTTCAAAGGAGCGTTGACTTGGCGTTCACGTTATCGATAAACAAATCATAACGAAAATAGTTCAGTGTAATGTTGATAGAAATACTAACAACAATAATGACAATAATACGTAGTAATAACAATAATCATTTGATATGATATGATATAAATGATTCATAGAATCATATCCGTTCGGTCTACGGCAACCGTACCAACAGCTGCGTAATTGTAATTTTGATAATCCTCATCATAATGATAATGACGATTACCATTCAATAGTTATACTGAATTGTTTACTGTTTTAAATTCATAGAGTTGCTTTTCACTTGGTCATGTTGGTAATGGTGAACACATTAATATACATTCATTCCAACTCACTTTCAATGCCCGAAAAGTGTACAGCTCCCAATACTATGTTCTAGTAGTAGAATATAAATTACATTCAATTCCACTTACATTCTAAACATCATAATCATTATGTAAGTAAATACAGTAACACGCTCAAGCTAAACTTCCAATTAAAATGATTTTCGATGACAATGCACATGGTAGACGCTTTTAGTAGAAAAGCCCCATACTGAATAACATCACCATTTTGTCCTTGGAATTTCCAATATGCTTATAATGAAATTAATCTAATCACACTTGCTAGCATAAATTAATTTCATCACAATGTATCAATTTTAGGTACCCAGCCATATGTTTGTAGATAAGCCTACATGNTTGGGGCTTTTATATGTAAATTAATTATCCACGCTTGTCATGAATTATTTGAATGACATTATTAAGCAGTAACATTCCTTTTGAGCAATGAGTCGTGGGAAGTTTAAATAACCATTGTGCATCGCACGTCTCTATCCTCACAAACTTGTGCCGAACGGAATTATGACATCCGATACAAAAAGCTTAATTTCTCTGTAACCACTCAAGCAAATCTCATGAAATTTTTACCAAATATAGATGAATAGTTATATATTTGACATGCCAAACCACATCTATTTTCATATTCATTTTCAAAAGTTATTAATCCTGAAAGCCCCGTTGTCATTTTTTTTGGGACATATGGTATGTCACTTACTTTTGATTTCGAGAATGTGGTGTTTGGAGGAGGCGGCAACAAGGGGCTTGCCTACGCAGGTGCCATCCATGTAAGTGTATTTAACACGATATGATATATTCCTGTAAAATAAAGCGGGTCATGGGACAACAGATCATGCATTAAACTGTGCGGACACAACAATCACAATTTGAATAGAATTGCAAAGGAGCATTGACTTGGTGTTTTTTTCACGGAAATAGATTATATTGTGTTCATATATAGTAATATAATTTATTCAAAATAAAATGACAGGACAATTACTGCTCTCTTTATGTTGGCCATTTTTCATGCTCTATTTCATTTCCTTTTTACTTTTTTTCAATCTAAAATAACCATTTCTTTTACTATTTGACATTGTATATGATAATGATAAATGATATATACAGAAATTGATATATGACATGATAAAGGATATATGAACATGATAAATGATGTATACATAATAAATGATACAGGATAAATGATAAATACAAATTATAAACATATCGTAAGGATAATAGTTT
Source organism: Temnopleurus reevesii (assembly GCA_036244855.1). NCBI lineage: Eukaryota > Metazoa > Echinodermata > Echinoidea > Temnopleuroida > Temnopleuridae > Temnopleurus > Temnopleurus reevesii. The sequence continues at coordinate 39,255 of BQKZ01002829.1, read as the reverse complement.
AATGAAATATTGATAACAATACTATCAACAATAATGACAATGATAGTAATATCAATAACCATTTGACAGCTAGAACGATTCATAGTCAACAATTAACTGCGTGATTGTAATTTTGATAATCCTAATCATAAGGATAATGATGATAACCAGGCCATAGTCACACTAAATTATCTACTATTCATGAGTTGTTTTGTACTTGTCTATGTTAGTATTGGTAAATCCATTAATATATATTCATTTCAACATTTTCACTTTCAACACCCGAATAATGGACAGGTTCATATGCTATCTTGTCGTGTTTAGAATGAAGTCGAATGGAAATAAACATTTCATTTACATTTAAATGAAATTCCAATTAGATTCTAAAACATTGTATCCATTATATACGTACGAACAGTAATACATTCCAGCTAAACTAAGTTTCCCTTCCAATTAGGATTTTCGATGCCATTGCACATGGTAGACGCTTTTTGTAGAAAAACCCCATGCTGAATAACATCACCATTTTGTCCTTGGAATTTCAATATGCCTATAATGAAATTAATCCAATCACGCTTGCTAGCATAAATTAATTTCATCACAATGTATCAATTTTAGGTACTCAGGAATATGTTTGTAGATAAGCCTACATGATGGTAAATTTGAAAGGTGCATGCTTGATGATTATCTCCCATTGAAATGTGATCAAAATGTATCGATTTTTACCATGAAGACCACAATCATTATTCATGTGGAATAATAGTACTCTGTACTGTTATTATTATTATGATTATTATTATTATTATTATTATTTTCATTTTTATCATTATTATTGTTATTATTGTTATTATTATTATTATTATATTAATCATTATTATTATTATTATTACTATTATCATTGTTAGTAATAGTATTGGTTGTTGTACGTAGTATTATTTTTATCATTATTATTAATATTATCATTATATTTTGGAGGGTGTGAACACAACCCCATTGAAAATGTAAGCTGAACATACC
>BQKZ01002829.1:1527-22923 GCA_036244855.1 Temnopleurus reevesii | reverse complement strand
AAAAAAAAATGACCATAACTGTTTTGTTTTTAAGTGTTTAATCACCAAAACGGGCAAATTCCCTGATGATGTTTTCCGTTACCGACATTCTTCATACATTGAGGACTTCTTTTTGGACAATGTTTCTTCCTTCCCATATGCTATAATTTACTTTATACTACATTTCAAGAGTTTTGCCGGTCTCTATGAATCTGTTACTAACACAAAAAGTTGCACAAAATGGCCTGTTATTCCGTTACCATCCATATGGAATGCTCTTTCGAGTCTGCTGGAATGTTTACCAGACTGAGGTTAAACATAAGAATGTGAAGAGACAAATACCTGTACCGAACGACAAACAAACATGGATGAATAATATACGTTTTTATAACTTGTACGAGGAGTTAATTATAAATGAATGCTCGCTACAATATAATCATGACAAAAATCAATTTCTCTTTGTCTTCATTTTCAGTATAGCAGCGATGAGCAAGACGTAATGGTGTCCAAGCTCCAGAAACGGAAAATGCACAATGTTCGCCGACCGAAGACAAAATTATCAGAGTAAATGAAGAAAAACAATTACTAACATGAAGTTTAATTTATTCGACCATTAGTGCACTTGCAAGTTCAAACGGTTTTGTAAAACTGCAATGAGATATACGCTGGTCGCTTTATAACAATCATTAATTTCTCTTTGCCATTATCAGTATAGCAGCGATGAGCAGGACGTAATGGTGTCCAAGCTCCAGAAACGGAAAATGCACAATGTTCGCCGACCTAAGACAAAATTATCAGAGTAAGTGAAGAAAGACAATTACTAACATTGCAGAAAACTTTAATGAAATTTAGTTTATTCGGCCATTACTGCACTTGCAACTCCAAACGGTTGGCTAAAACTTCAATAAAATATACGTTTGTTTTTCATATAGATGATCCTGTATAATATATTCATTTAAATAGAACCGATTGAACAATAGCAATCTGTGCCTCCAACCCCTCCCTTGTGGCCCTCCCCTTATTAACCAAGCATGGATCGACCTCAAGTTTGTGAGATGACAACTTCTCCATGCCACCGTTAGACAGCAAAAAGTATTTTCATTTCTAATCGACCGGTTTACGAATAAATTCAAATTTATGCACGTTTCTTTCGAGAGAGCATATAGTAATACGATATCCCGTAGACGGGTTAGTCACAATCGAACTACAATACTTGAAATTCAGTTTGCAAACATTATGTATTGCTATGTCGGGCAAGCATCGGACAAGCCTTCGGGTTGTCAAGAAAAACCTATGTGAATGAGAATGCATGAACTTTGTATCTAATAGTACACCCGCCCATTGAACTATAATACTTGGAACTCATTTCGCATACATCACGTGTTGCTATGTAGGGCAAGCCTCGTGCCCTACCTCGTGCCCTAGATTTTAGGTTGTCAATAAAACTTACATCTATCAGTAAACCCTCCAATTCCCTTCACTGATTTTCCCCCACTAGGAGCAGAAAGCACATCAAAGAAATCAAAGACGCTGCAGTACGCGAACACAACATCATCACCGCTGCCATGTCCAGTTTTCTCCGTCTCCTCGCCGAAAGCGACGTCGACGAAAGCGGCACGATCACGAGAAAGGAACTCATCCAGGCTTTCGAAAAAGATGTGGATTACTTCTCCGAGGGACAACGTCGAACGCTCTTCGGGCAAAACTATAAGGTTGAAGACATTTTCTGGATTCTGAATCGTGAGGATGACGATGAGGTAATTTTGCACCAGAGCGCTGAATGAAACCATTGAATTTTACCTTATTTTGTGTCATCATGTTGATATGTTCGAGTTATGAATATGATAAGATATAAACCAGACAAAAGTTCAAAATCATGGCTGTCGCAGTCACTAAAATGAATAGGCATGGTATTTTTCAATAGAAGCAAATATCTGCCATGAAATTATGTTGTGTTTTATATCATTCCCAAGAAGGTTTTTTTTCATACGCTCATCCGAGATTTTAAAATGTGGGGACCCGACCAACTTCAGATTTTGTAAATTTGGCGCCCGAAGCAATTTTTACCCCCCCCCCCTACCGCAACTGATGAGCTGACAAACAAAGATTAGCTCTAATTTGTCGCCACTAATCGCCAGTTCTCCACAGTTTTTGCGCCCCTACTTCTGGCCAGAGGAATCGGGCTAATTATAGCAGGTACCCGGAAAGAGGATTTCAAACGTCTCTTTTCAATGCGTTATTGAATACCTTCTAATTATCTCACAAAATTATTCAATGTACATAACATCATAAAGTAAGATATTCATTATTGAGTATAAAATCAAATTTATTTCTACCCGAACAATAATAATAATAATTGAATTTATATCGCGTTTCTTTCCAGAGGATACAAAGCACTGTTAAGAAAGACCTACATTAAGCTACATTAGGAATTATAAAGATGGGTTTGGAGGTGTTTCTTGAAAAGGTTGAGTGATTTGGTATTGCGGAGAGACTATTCCAAAGTCTTGAGGCCAAGGACTGAAAAGAGTTACCCCCTCCCAAAGTACTTCAAGAAATGAGCGATATCTTGCTGTTTTCTCGGCTAGTTACCTCCCATACCAATAATGGTAATTCTTTTCCATTCCTCAGATAACGTTCCAGGAACTCCAAGCCTTCGCTGAGAGGCGTGGGGTGGCAGTACAAACAAACTTCGAAGGTTACGGGAGGAGAGAGATCAGAGGCTTCAAAGAGTTTCTTGGCGCTCTTACAGAAACTCTTCTGGTCAATGTTAAGAGGATATTCACAACGGTATGGCATTAACCTTTGAACCATTGTACTTCTACTGGTAAAGCCTTCTGCTACTACTACTACTACTACTACTAATACTCCTACTCCTACTACTTCTACGTCTACTACTACTATACTACTACTACTACTGCTGCTGCTGCTGCTCTTCCTACTGCTACTACTAATACTACTACTACTACTCTTATTAGAGTAGTAGTAGTAGTAGTGGTGGTAGTAATAGTAGTGGAATAGTCAGGAGTAGTTGCAGTAATAATTGTAGAAGCGGCAGTAATACTTGTAGTAGAAGTAGCAATAGCAGTAGTAGTCACAGAAGTAGTAGTAGTAGTAGTAGTAGTAGTAGTAGCAGCAGCTGCAGTAACAATAGAAGCAGTAATAGTTTTAATAATAGCAATAGTAGTAGCATTAGCAATTATCAAGACTAGTAGCATTATCAATGGTATAGTAGTGGAAGTATTAGTAGGAATAGTAACAGTTGTTATAGAAGAATTAGCAACAGTACTAATGAAAGTAGAATTAGCTGCAGCATCAGCAGAAGTTCAGTAGTGGTGGTGGTGGTGGTGGTGATGTTCTTGTTGTTGGTGTTGTTGGTGGTGGTGGTTGTAGGGTGTGGAGAAGAAGGAGGAAGAGGAAAAGAAATCTGTCATCAAGTAGCCAGGATAATGATGACAATATGTATCTGGATTATTATGATTTTTCTTCTTTTTTTTAATATCATGCTTTGTTACAGGATGGCGATATTAGCAGAACGATTGGGATTGACACAGTCTACGTTGACACAACCGACTTCAGACTAGAAGAGGGCGACATGGACTTCTTGATCCAGGTATATACCTCTATCATTTTTATTTTATTCCGAAAAACCAATGGGATAATGCTAATGCAAATATCCACACTGATTGGTAATTGACAAGAAGACGGCTTCATGGTACAAATTATCTTTCTTGGAAATGTGAGTGGTCCTGAAAGCTGGTCCAGATTTCCAGCATTACAATAAAACATTGGATACCTGTTCGACTTAATTTTACGGAAATACACTATATCGTGTTATAGTACATAGGCTATGTACAATACACGTAGCCATTGAAGTACATGTATTTCATTATAGTGCACGAGTGTGCACTAAAACGCGTACACCTATGTCACAATAGAAATGTACAAGAGCCCGTGCTTATTTTCATTGTGACAAAGGATGTTTGAGGGTGTGAGGTAGTGCAATTCAAATTGATTTCTTTTGTCTGTAATGTCAGATCTGGGGGGGGGCCTATTTACTAAAAATAATTAGCACATTTTCTATTGATGCACCATTACTGAACTATATGAACTCCAAATAACTAAATTTACCCTCATATAGGTCTTTTCACCTCAACCTATAGCCTCGGTGAATCAAACCTGCACTTGAGATAATTAAATTATTTGTCGTGCACATAATCCAGTATATTGCATCACAGCTAGACCATACATTATACATATATGTCATTCTTTATGCAGTGTTATATTTCTCATTCTTTATTGAACCTGACAGCAAGGGGAACGGGCAGTTCGCTCCTATCTCCGCCACTACGTGAGGCTTCACGACCCACCACTGAAGAAGGAACTGCGCGGAGGGAGTACGACAGAGAGCACTCTCCCGTACAAAGACTCAACAAAAATCCACGGAACATCAGACATAGACACTCCCATGAAAAACGAGCGGGTATCTGTCATCCTCTCTCGAAGCAACTTGGATTTGCACACTCTTCAGTCGAACTCGACGTCAAATTCTACAACTAACTCTACATCGAACTCGACAATGAATCGGACATCGAGACGTGTCCCGCGAGTGATAAGTAGAATGGAGGTAGGCCCGCCCATACTGCTCACGCAGCCGTCATCGAGTAACATTCTTGCTAACCGGGGACAGCTTCCACCGCTTAGGAGGGGCAGTCATAAAAGCCAAACGTCAACGAGCCGTAGTCCACGAACGAAGAGACGTAGCCGGACGCCGTCTGAACGTACTCCGAGCCCAATAAGCACGCGAAGTGCTCTAGGAGAGAGCGTGTCACCAGGGACTTCGCCACGAGCTGCTGATGGGGAGCAGCTTGTTAAAGTTAGAAGAGGTTCAAGAACGAGGCGTGCTTCAGAAAAATCAAACAATGCATTTGATTCCTACGATACATGAGATATACTATTTTTTTTTTTTTTTTTTACTCTCTATTGTATTCTTAATACTTTCTATTACTAGACCTCTCATCCCATATAACGGAAAAAGAGGATACCATGTTTCCCGCAGGGCTGTGTAGTAGAATTATCAGAAAAAATATAGGAAAATTCTTTCAAAATGGCATTGAAATTCTCTCAAAATAGTCAAAAATCATATTCTTTCCTCAAAATTCTTAATGGTTGGGAGGTTTGTATTATCTTTATTTATGAGAAGATGCGGATTACTCCTCGTAATATCCAATGTGAATTTCTCCATGCCAACATAAACTCATTTAGCCTGCCAATATTGCAAAGGGAGTAATAAAATACATGCATACTAGTAATTACGCATAATTATTTTTAAGACAATATCATTGTGCCTCAAACCATAATTTCAGACAAACTTTGATATCTATTTTGGTTTTTTTTAAGAATAATATAATGAGAAGCCCTTTATAAAGGCTACAAGCATTCATGTAGCAGAAACCGTTATATTGAATATGCTGCACATTCATATAGATTTTTTTTGTCTAATGTATGCAAAACATGTTGGTAAATATATACTTTCGTGAGGCACAGCCTAAGATTTTGAGTATTAATATTTTCATCTGTATTGAAGTCTTTCATAATTTCATCACCTTGATCAATATTTCTTTTCATTTGTGTGATCTTTATAAGAGTCAACCATTTTTATCATCCTGTAAATTTCAATGTTATTTTATACCTTTATAGATTTTTAGTTTTTTGTAGCTTAATATGCGCACCAACTTGTCAGCTTAGTATTAATGTGTCTACGCATTGTGCAGTTTGAATAAATTTTCTTGGCCATTGTTTAAATATTGATTATGCTGCACTAGATGCTTTGAGTGTACCTAATGCCCCGGTCACATAGGACCCCGGAAGCAACACGATTCACCCCGACTCGTTGTTCCGAGGTAGCTGTGAATTAACAAAGAGTCGGGGTGAATCGTGTTGCTTCCGGGGTCCTATGTGACCAGGGCTTCAGTTGTGTTTAATAAGAAAATTTGCACAGTCATGGAAAATCTGGGGAAAAATTGTGGCCACTAAAAGTCAGATTTTAGAAAATTTGGGAAAATCATTGAATTCTCCTTTTTTGTCCTTATTGTCAATGGTCGTGGCATTAAGAAAAAACAGGTTTTCTTCCTTCTCTTTACAGGATGTATCGCAGAAAATTCATAGAATAGAATAAGAATTATTTTTTAAATATTTTACTCAGTGGGAGGCTGTGCCTGTGTGATGGGGCTGCTGAACTGGGAGAGGTCGTATACGACCTTGATAAGATTCAACATTATTAAACCGTGAGACCTCGGTCGTAAGGTCAGATCATCAGATCTGCGACCAGTTGATTGGTGATGTCAAAGTCATGTCGTATGCGGTTGACTTTTTTAAAATAAGAACCATACTTTCGACAATAAGATCAATGACAATTAATATTGAAATCAACAGTTCATATAATTTATTGCCCACAACAATTACATGTATTATTGCTGTACACCATACATTTGTACATGTATTACAGATGCTATTAACAAAACATATACACTGTATTGTACCTGCCCACTGTTTCGCATTTTCAATGTCAGTTCGAATCTTTCGGAAGTTATTTGACGAGTTATTCAATGAAATATGACAGCATAAAGTAAACTTTTGTTTTGTTGTATGTCAGTGATTGAATAAGATAGATATAAACAATAAATTTCCAGTAAATATATAGCCCAAAATATGGAAAAGATTTTTACCAATTCTAATCCCTTCTTGATACCATCTTCCATTTTTGTCTTCTACCATCTTTAAAAAAAAATATACCTATAAAAAGCATACTTTTGTCTTGTTTCAAGTCAATGAATTGAATGACCTCTGAATTTCCAGTAAAATATGTGATAAAAAAAGCTATTTTGCCAATTAATATTCCATTCTTAACCCATTGACGACTGAACTCTGTAATTCCCATAGACTTTGTGCAGGGACTACCTGGTTCCAGTAGTCAATGGGTAAATATCATCTTCCACTTTTTGTCTTCTGCCATACAACTTCTATACGGGCAGAATAATACCACCATCCTGGAAAAATTGCTAAAGTTCATTCGAAATCGAGTTGAACACGCTAGTTTGACGACCCAAACTTTCATATTATGAGGGTTGATAGTGAAAGAGCAATATCTGGACCTCTCCAAAGCTGTACTTGGGCTTTAACAATTGGCAATTACAAATCTCCCAATGTTATACAGTCAAACCTCGTTATAACGAGGCCCTTTGAACCAGAGAAATTATTTCTTTATATCAAAACCTTGTTATATCAGGGCCAAAATACAATAAAATAGAAAGCGATAAGAATCTGAAAACTATCTTGTTATAAGGAGATCTCGTTTTATCAGTGCTCTTTATAACGAGGTTGGACTGTATCACATAAATTGGCAGGAAATACATACATACATGGAATGTGTGTGGTACATGCAGCACACGCCAACGTTATTGAATTTGATTATTCTTAATCAGGTTGCTTTCACAATGAATAACTTCCTAAAAGATTCCTCAAAACCTTTGCAAATTGAGGCGACGAAGGAAGGCTGACAAGAGAAATGCTTTAAATGTGAGCAATTTCTTTTTTCATATTGTATATCCATTCCGATCATAAATATAATACAAATAACAATTGCGTGCAATTCAAGCAATTCCTTATTCATCAGCTTTTGTGTGCGTCAATTTGCATGGATGCGAGGGGGCTTTTAACCTCTCAAATATGGAAAAAAACTAACTGAAGGGTAAACTAGTAATGAATTTCCATCATTTCAGGATTAAAGAATTTGTATCAAATATTTATTGCCAAAATGATCCAAGGGAAAAGGCAGTTGGGAAGACCTACAGAAACAACACGTTCGCAGGATAAAGAGTACTGATCAAAGGAAATACAAAATGTGTAAATGCATGTTTGAGGTTCATGTCAGCTTTTCCAAAGTATTAACTTTTCTACAAAAAAGCCTTAGATGTGGCCTTGGATATGAATGCCATCGGCAAAAGTTAATCTGTATAAATGTAATGATTGAAATATGTTTCAGACTTTGTCCCATGTTGAGGCTTTTGTGCAGAGTATACCTTGGTGAAACATTATCAAATGATGTCGTTTTTAATGCACTTTATAGCTGAGAATTTGTGTAAAATTACAAATAAATTTGATAAAAATCATGGAAAAAAGTATTTCAGATTAATCAATTCATAGTTTCAATTACTGTACATGTATGTGTCCTTCGAACCAGCAGGCTTTCATTTCAAGCTTTCCTATAATGTATCGGTAATTTAAAAAAAATGCGTAACCATTTTGTGCATGTCAAACCTCTCCTTCTTTAGTATATCATTTGAGATCATCATACTACAATGTATGTCAAATGAGCTAAAAATCAGATGCGAATGCAGACCAGATATTTCAGGGATTATTGTGCATATACATGTAGCCTGGAATGGCAATCACCATATTGCTACGTACAGTACAATTACAGAAATGCTAACCATTCCAGACTATGTATGATAGAAGAAAAAAAAAATCGACATTTGAATCACCAAACAGCTGAGCCAAATGATTTCTCCGGGGATGTAAAGCATATTAGTAGTGTTGCCATCCTTTTCTCACGAGAAAATCTTTGGTTCAACTGTTTGATGATTCAAATTCAAATGTTTATCCTTGTGTATATTCTAGAATGGTTAGCATCTCTGCATAATTTATGTCATGTTGCTATTAGCTGGCCTGGATCAAGTCAAACAAGATCATAACTGATTTGAGAACAAGGTAAGCTTGAATATTTGGTCATTGATAGGTCTCTCCAAGGAGGGTGTTTCATGAAACTTGTTGCAATGACAAATTAGTCAGTGCTGACTAATCCAGTGACATACGTTATTTTGATTGGATGAGAGGTAACATCTGAATATTGCTATTCTCACTGTCATAGAATGACCCCTTGTCAAGCCTCATGAAACACTATTCGGTTGACAGGAACTGCAGCTTCACAAAATTGAATATCCAAGTTTTTGTGCCTGATGAAAATTTTATTTTTGAAAGAATCTTAAATACATTACAGTGAAACCTCTTTATAACGAGGTCCTTAGGACCCTGAAAATTACCTTGTTATATCAGGATCCTCACTATAGCAGGGTAAAAGATCAAAAGAGCTGGGACCAATAAAATCACCTTGTTATAACAGGTATCTCTTTGTAACAAGGTTCCACTGTATCTATTTTGAAGTCTGTGATTCAAAATGTCTTCATTTGGGATAAATATTCTCGAATAACTAGGCAAAAAATTTTTCAACGATAAAAAACTTGTTGTGATTATGGGAAATTTAATCTTGCATTTTCTTTCTTGGAAGGAAACGTTCTTTTTATGTTATTCATTTTTTTTTATTGAGATGTATTTCTCAAAATCATACTGTTTTACAAAAACCACTGGAAAATGAATAAATAATCTAAAACTGATTTTATCAATTCAAGGAATAAAAATAAAACAAAGATCACCACGAAAAGGAACATGAAAGATCAGACATTATCCAGTCATGAATATAACTACAAACAAGAAGATAAACATAAGGCACATGTTATAACTCTATCTTCTCTTGTTTCAACGCTACAGTGGCATGTTCTTCAATAAATTGACTGAATTTTTCAAGAGATCTATCACCGCTTTCAAACTTAACCGGGTTGTCTTTGTCGTTTGCTTTTGCGAAAAAGATCGTCGGGAATCCTGTTGTGGTGTACGCACTGTGCGGGATGTCGTTCGCCGTCGCGTCCAATTTGGCGATGACAATGTTCTTGTTATCAGCATACTTCTTGCCTAGTTTTTTGTAGACTGGCTCTAATTTCTTGCAGTGTCCACACCATGGTGCATAGAACTCAATGAGGACGTCTTTGGATTTATCCAGGACAACTTTCTCAAAGGTCTTGCCAACGACAGTCTTGACGGCAGCTTTGGATTTCTTGGGAATCGGCTGGGACTTGATCACGGGCTTGATGTTACCTGCAGCAAATTGGCAACACAGAGTAAAATCATGGAATTGGCAAAGCTGTATATCAAGAAGACAATAATAATAATAATAATGATAATGATAATAATAAGAATGATTATTTCTATAGCGCTATTTAAAAACAAAGAGTGCCATAGCACTTTACAATTGAACAGGTCATTCATATCTAAGGAGGTACAACATTTTTGGGGGTAAACTCAAATATAACATTTTGTATACAAAAACAGATCTTTGAAGGAGCCTCTATTATGAGATGGATTAGTCTATGAAACTTTTTCTGGGATAGGCCGTTCAGCTTTGATGTAAATAATCTTATGCAACATGTCAAAGTTTTGTCCCTATTCACCTTGGTGCTCCTATTCATCCAGTTTGACCATGTCTATTTCTTTCTATCTTGACGAAAAAAAGATTGCTAGCCAAATAATGTCAAAATCAGTTTTTAAATTGGAAAACCCAGCATTATCCAAGGGGTACATACCACTCTGCCAATTCCTGATGAATTCTCTGAGGACATCGGGCTCAAAATCATCCTCCGGTTCCAGCTTGTACTTCAGCTTATCTGCGCCAAAGATCCCGATGTTGATATCCTCCCCGCTGTCATCGAGACCAAGCTCCTTCATCTCGTTTGCAAACTCTTCCTCGTCAGCGATGGCGAAGACGAGTTCATCAAACTCCTTGTCCTTTGCAACCTCCACGATCTTCTGGCGGTAGATCTCAGTTGCTGTGAATGAAAGAGACAGAGGCAAAATTATACAAACTAATAGGGATCCAGCAATACGAGAAAGACAGAACTGCCACGGAATATTCCTAAATATTCATAACATATAAATGAATAAGTTTCACTTGGTTAATATTTGCCAAAGATTGTATTCATGCATACAAGGATATGGTCGAAAATAATAATAATAATAACTAGACATTTAATTCGTCATGGGGACGAATTAGGTGGTCTGTATGAATATTAGTGTTTAAAATGATAGATATGATGAAGAAAAAAAAATATAGATGAAAAAAAAAATATGTCACAGCTGGTACTCGAACTCACGACCTTCATATTAAGAAAACTACGATTTTCCCCATTGATTAATACACGCAGGAGTGTCTCCATAGGATATTACACGCAGATCTGGACTAGTATTCTCGTGTCATACATTGTGCAGAAAATTTCAATATGATCCCGACGTCTGATTAAAAAATAAATGGCACACTTACGATAGGGAATATTCTCAGCTACAACATACTGAAAGCGGGGCGAAAATCGACCAAAAATAAAGGAGCTGCTGCTCTTAAAGGGAAAGAAGGTAGAATCCGGATATTACCAAGATTCGTTTCTCTTAGACTTTGTGTGTAAAACAGCGGAAATTGACATGCCTATATATATCGTAAAAATACACCATATTACCATTGTCAAAATGAAAAACCGTGGTGACTGATTTTGTGCAGAATTGTCTCAGCTACAACATATCAAAAACTGTGAGCAAAATGACCAATATTGACGGAGTTATGGACGAATTTGCATAAATTTTATGACGCCATTTTGAAAAAAATGAATTTTTGAGTTTAGGCGCCATTTTGATGACGTCACAACGTTTATGACAGGTATACAGCACATGAAATCATGTCTACGGTTGATACTTTATACGTTCATGAAAAAAAAATCGGGGGTCAATGGACTCGTTTACGAGATACATAGTCTTTCTTCAAGGCATGTTTTTTACCATATGTGGCCTAAGAAGAGGGAACACGCGCGCGCGCGGAATACTTTGGGAGATGATAATTTCCCTAATAATGGTCGTAGAAAGTTAAACAAGGTATCATTTTGTTAAGAATTTTATGCTCTATCTGACTACATCAACAGAAATGGCGAATTTTGAGTTTTTCAAAGGTAAAACGCGCAATGACGGTAAAGGCTTAAAATGACCTGAAACGTACTCTAATTTGGTCCAAAAGTGATTTTGAGCATTTTGAAATTTTGACGGACGCGTACGCGCGCGTAATGACGTTTAAATGAATTTTGATGACATGACGTAATGACCCTTGACCTGAAGTTTATATGACGTGAATATAAATGATTATTGATGATTATTTAGGAAGATATGAATGATAATGTGATTTTACAAAATGGCGTCTACATGACGTCATGATAATGCCATGACATTGGTCTTGTTGGAGAAACGAGTTTTTAATGATCCTGATATATGACTAAAATCTGAAGAATTTAGACAGAAGGACTTTGGAGATATTCTGGACACAAAAAATCGTGGAAATAAAAATAAATAAAGTAAGAAAATTCGGACGATTACAATAGGTGATCTGTCAAATAGGACAGACCACCTAATAATGCTATTTATATAGCGCCAAATCCACTCTATGGAGTAGTCAAGGCACATTGAGTCGCTATAACAAGTAAATGCCATTTTCTAAAAATTTCATTGGGGGGGCAACTAAACAATTTTGAGGGCTTTCTCATGATTCTTACCAACTCTGTGATCAAAGCTCCAATCCACGGAGAAGAAAGCCATCAGTAGAGGGTGGTCTGTGTAACGCTTGGCTCTGTTTGCTTTCGTAACCTGGCCCACCAGGGGAACGTCATTCTCCTCATAGAAGTTCTCTAGGTCTTCGACACTGCCATCGGCCTACAGAGCAAGATCCAAGAGAAAACCACAATTTAATATTTGTGACTTTTGATTTGGCAAGTGCATTATCAAAACAGAATTATAAAAAAGAAAACGTTTTAGAAAACCCACCACACACATGAAAACTCAACCACCTTACAACTGGGTTACAACTGGGTGAGCCGAGTTGTCACGCCATCACTCATGTGATATTGCCAGTTGCTCACAGTCAGAAGCAAATCAGAAGGCCATTTAAAGAGGAACTACACTCAGAGATTAAATTGATATCATTAAATGAAGGCACAGGCACAGGCACAGGCACAAAATGGCTGCCAATATGAAGAACTCTCCATTCGCTTTGTACACAAAATTTCACATTTTCCTCTTTTTCCAGAAAAATAGACAAAATTTAGTTTCTTCGGTTACATATATTATAGCCACATCAATTCTGCAAGCATTCCAGAAAGAACGGGGTTGATTCCTCATTTGAAATATGATATTGATCCATTTTCAATAAATTTATATACAAAGTGAATGAGGAGTTCTCCATGTATGACATCACAGATTATGCTAATTAGCTATACGCATGCCATTTCAAGGATGCCAAGCACAGGTAGAAATGATGACTTTGAAAATTCATACCTTTTGAACGGATTATCCAATTTTGCTCAAATTTTCAGTTTGCTCATCTGAGTTTTCTTCATTTACTGACAGTACATTATTGTCTGGGTGTAATTCCCCTTTAATATCTTGAATCCTTACAACAGAGTCGTAAGCTCACATCCAATCTGAGATGAAGATTGATGGTGACTTCACAATGCTAATTATAAAATATCCTTTTGTTGAGCATCACATTGCAAATTTCACGAGCAAAGCTTACAATCAGAATGCAGTCATTTGGTCGGATCACAAGCTACACAGTAGCAATGGTTGCGACTTGCGTATGCTTCAGTGACAGACATCATCCAGTCGGAAACATTTCAGAAGGTGTTTCAGATGGTACTACAATCTGCCTGCTCACTAAAACAGATGATAAACATACAATAACCATTTGGGAGTCAGTTTTTTAAAAGAGCGACAACTAGGCAGGATTTAGATAGGTTCTCTAGCAGGTGTTACTAGAAATTTGCAATTGATTGCAAGTGCCTGGCAATTGGCACTGGTGAATCTAGTGTAACATCTTGTGACATAACAATTTCAATGGGCAAATCACTTACAATGAATCAAGACTTTCTAGAAACATGCTACAGGTCTTGGACACTTTTACCATGGAAGATTGGATGATAAGCATTTGCGATCAAATTTTCAAAAGAATCTATCCTACCTGGCTAAAGACATGCCTCCAAGGCTCATACTTGGTTCTGAAATGCTCTGGCAAGAACACCACAACAGACGAAGCATTGTATTTATAGCTGTCTCTCTCTATTGTGCACCATCAAAATGTCATTATGATCAATAAAAAAAAAGAGGAAGATTTTACCTTACCTGGCTAAAGACATGCCTCTAAGGTTCATACTTGGTTCTGAAAAGCTCTGGCAAAAATAGCACAACAGAAGGAGCGTTGACTTTAAAGCTATCGCTCTACTCTGCACCATTAAAATGTCATTGTGATCAATAAAAAAGGAGGAAGATTTTACCCTACCTGACTAAAGACATGCCTCCAAGGTTCATACTTGGATCTGAAACGCTCTGGCAAGAATACCACAACAGATGGAGCGTTGACTTTATAGCTATCTCTTGACTCTGCATCAAACACATGGCCAAATCTGTAGTCGTCCCTCAAACCATTGCCTGAGATGAAAAAAAAAGGATGTCAAATATGATTTCAAAAGCCATTATCATAGTTTATTACATAGACTTGATCCCCCTTTTTATATCATTCTTTTCAGAAGCCAACTAGAGAAAAAAGAATCTCTGGGTCAGCCAAATCATTTTGTAGGCTAAATTTATTTGAAACAAAAAGAAAGAAAGACATCATGTTTCCCATAGGACTGTGCAGTAAAATTATTCAGAAAAATTGGAAACTCACTTTGAAATGGCATTGAAACCCTCTCAAAATGAAAAAAAAAATCCTATTATTTCCTCAATATCCCTACTGGTTGGGAGGTCTCCAAAATTGTAACTTTAATGTAAGAAGGGCCATGCACTTTATAATCCTCTTTTTTTTGCATGTCGCTCAATTTCTTTAATATAATGAGCATCGCTGTTAAAGATATTATTCATGCATAACTAACTTATGTGTAACTGATAATATATAAATATTATTATTTCTGTAGCAAAGTCAATATTATTTCATGTTCAAATTCAATTCAATTCAATTCAATCATGTATTGCCCAAATTATTGAAATTCTTCTTGCTCACAAAGACACAAAAATACGATACAATACAAAATACACAGAAAACATGGTTGGATCCAGCCTACGCTCAAACACAGAAGGTTTATGGTTTAGGGGGACCAGCTTTGTGTGAGCACAGAGGATGGCCCCTGATTCTTTTCTACTCAGCGATGCTAGATCCACCTATAAACTAGCTGAATCCTCGACCGCGCACGGTCAAAATTTATGCCTCCGCCATCACGCAATCAGAAAGATATGTACGGCTTGTTCCATGCCATAAGAAATCAAAAACATTTTACAAATTCTGGGCACTGCCACCTTTGACCCCACAAACCCAAAATCTCATAAGTTCTTCCTCACATGCTTATACCTAATACCTTATACCTAAGTTTGAAAGAAATTGGATCAATTTTTCTGTTATAAGTGAGCTATAGTGGTTGACTTTGTACAAGTTTTCTGCCCGGTGACCTTTGACCTTTGACTCACTGAACCCAAAATCTATTCAATTCATCCTCACATGCTTATACATATTTGAGCCAAGTTTGGTCACAATCTGTACACCAGTTCTGAACTTATTGCGATAACAAGCTATTTTTGGTGATTTTTTACAAGTTTTTTGGCCCTGTGACCTTTGACCTTTGACCCACTGAACCCAAAATCTAATCAGTTCATCCTCCTATGCTTATACATACTTGAGCCAAGTTTCGTCAAAATCTGTACAGCAGTTCTGAACTTATTGCGGTAACAAGCTATTTTTGGTGATTTTTTACAAGTTTTTTGGCCCTGTGACCTTTGACCTTTGACCCACTGAACCCAAAATCTAATCAGTTCATCCTCACATGGTTATACATACTTGATCCAAGTTTGGTCAAAATCCGTCCAGCGGTTCTGAACTTATTGCGGTAACAAGGTCCGGACGGACGCACGGACGGACACACGGACGCACGGACGCACGGACAACCCGAAAACATAATTCCTCCGGCACCACCTTACGGTGGCGGAGGCATAAAAATTTAGGAGTGAGAATACAGTGTGTCATGTTATAATTCAAATAATAATGCCTTCTTCAATATTGACATTGTCATTGGTATATTATTTTATACGTATATACGGGAAAAAACATGTTTCGGAGATTGCAAAAAGTTTGATGCTTGTGAAAATGTTATTGAAATGGAAAATAAATCAATCAAATCATAAATCAACCTATAAGACTTTTATGATGGTTAGACATACCTGCATCAAGATAAGTGGTGTAGAGCGGATCCTGATCGTTGTTGAAGAAACCAACAATGCTCACATCATCCTGGAAGGCCAAAAATTCTCTCAGAGCTTTGACAGACCCGAGGAGCTGGGAACTATCGCCGACTTGCTTCTTCATATATTCGATGATCCCTGTGTAATAGCAAAGGGTTACGATAATGATTTAGTATACACATAATGAATGACTATAACTAGCCAAGTTGAAAAGATTAAAGATACATCTTTCATCACGTGAACTAGATCTGTTCCATTCCACAAATAAAACATTCATTATTTGTATTTTGGCCACTTACATTCACAAAATACTGCAAAAATCAAATCACAAATTATCTTAAAAATCAATGCTTTGCAAATTTGTTTGACATTTTGTTTGTTGACACATTGAGTATCCATTAAGCCAATCTCTGCTAGCAAGCTGCTTCATATGGGTTTATATGTGTTGTAATTGACTGTGCAATGGACAATATCATATGGATCACCAATTGAATGATGAATGGATCAAAAATTGATGTAATTGATGATATGATTGTTAAATTGAACAAATGACCAATGTCCATCAGTCATTCAAATGACAAGAATCTCTGCCTGTGTCATGTAATTTTGGATGTTGATAGTCCTTTATCATACTGTTTAAGGAAAAAATCCAACAGTTTTAGAAGGGACTACAAAGAGGACGCAAAATTACAATGTAAACCTGCCTACTGATCACATTTTGTCAACATTTTTTACCAAATAAATCCGTACCACCTCCGAAGGTTCTATAATCCGAAAATGAAATGAGGTTCGTGATAGTAAAGGTTCAATACTCCGAAAAAGTGAATGCATAAAATTTGCATCTAACACGTCTCTTACCTCTTGATTCTCTGGGTCCCTGGTATTGAAACTCTTTGCCCTTCCTGAAGATCTTGATGGTAGGATAGCCAGTGACATCAAACCTTGTTGCTAGGTCAGCATCAGCTGTGGCATCCACCTTAGCTATCGGGATGGGAGGGTCGTTGTTCTGCAGAGCTGTCGCTGCTGACTCTAACTCGGGGGCAAGTTTCTTGCAGTGGCCGCACCTGAATTAAAGAGATATTGGGAAATAGAGATTAAATGGTAGGGTAGCCAGTGACATCAAACCTAGTCGCCAGATCAGCATCAGCTGTGGCATCCACCTTAGCTATCGGGATGGGAGGGTCGTTGTTCTTCAGAGCTGTTGCAGCTGACTCTAACTCTGGGGCAAGTTTCTTGCAGTGCCCACACCTGAAATAACGAGATATTGAGAAATAAAGATTATATGGTAGGATAGCCAGTGACATCAAACCTAGTCGCCAGATCAGCATCAGCAGTGGCATCCACCTTAGCTATCGGGATGGGAGAGTTATTGTTCTTACGAGCTGTTGCAGCTGACTCTAACTCTGGGGCAAGTTTCTTGCAGTGCCCACACCTGAAATAAAGAAATATTGAGAAATAGAGATTCATGGAAATTGATAAATATCCTCTTTGGTACTGGAATAGAAGCTAGTGAATAGAACTGATCACTGCTCTCGGGGGCAGCTGTGGGAGGCAGTGACTAAATGGAAAGTTTCTTGAAGTGCTTGTATGGGAGCGTCGTGGTGTAGTGGTGTAGTGGTGTAGTGGTTCGGACTCTCGCCTCTTAACTAGAGGGTCGGTGGTTCGAATCTCTCCCAGGGCGTTAATTTCCTTCAGCAAGAAATTTACCCATAGTGTGCTGCACTCAACCCAGGTGAGGTGAATGGGTACCGGCAGGAATTTATTCTTCTAAATGCAGAAGCGCCTACTTGGCAGCTATGCTATGGCCGGGTAATAATATTAGATAATTTGTCTCGCGCCTCTGAATAGGTGACTAGAGAGATGGCGTGTTTAAATGCTATATATTATTATTATATTGATTGGAAAATAGATGCACACTGAGCACGTTCATTTACTCATTTGGTTGCAAAATCATTGCAAATCTTTCAGAATGCTAAATGGTTTACAGTCCGCAGACTGTAAATATGGACAAGACCCGGGCCCCGTAACATAATGATTTGCAATTAACCGCTAATGAAAATGACCAATGAAGTTATTTGTTGTACAGGAGTATCAGTATAGGAATTTTGTTTGATAGACTGACTGGTTGCAAATTCATTGCAAATCTTTCAGAATGCTAAATGGTTTACAGTCCGCAGACTGCAAATATGGACAAGACCCGGGCCCTGTAACATAACGATTTGCAATTAATCGCGAATAAAAATAACCAATGAAGTTATTTGTTGTACAGGGGTATAGGAATTTTGTTTGATAGACTGACTAGTAACAACCAGAACTGTCCTTTTGAATTAGCAATTTATCGCAAACCGGACTTTTACGGGACCCTCGGGTTGGAAATTTATAACCTCGACAAAGGTAACACCAACTTACCAGGGTGCATAAAACTCAACTAGTATGAGGTCTGCTTCGTTGACAGTGTCATCAAAGGTCTCTTGGGTAAGTGTGATCACAGCTTCAGGAGGAGGGGTCCAGTTTGGATCTGATTCCTTCTTCATGTAGTTCACAATGCCTGAGAAAACACAAAGAAATGGATGAGTACACAAAAGATTATGAGCATCTATAATTGGTAAATTGGCTACAAAACACACTGTATACATTGTTTCCTTTTGAATTATTCCTTGCCGATACATGAACTTTAATATGTCTGTTAAAATTGCATATGGGGGTAATTTTTTGGTCCAAAAGTATCTCATTATATTGAGTATCTCATTAGACTGTACTTCTATTACAGCACTCAAAACATAGAGAGCTGCTTACAGCTACAATCCGAAAGCCAGTAATTATGCTACATTATAGAACACGGCCAGTAAATGTATGTAAGAGAGTAAAAAAAGTTGCTATACAAATCATCTTTTGTGTAGCAATCATACTAAAATACATAGCAAATTGCAATGCGATACCAGGAATATTATTCCCTGTATCAACACTTCGAAAATGGAACATAAGGAAAATAGATCAACTAACTCCTATGTAATGTTCCTCATCATCAAAAATTTATTTTAATTATAGTCGACTTATGAATGAAACACCTGGGTTATGTTTCATAAAGCTGTCGTAGAGCTACGCACAACTCTACAAACAATAACTCCTGGTGCTAAATTACATCTGAGAAAAGGTCACCAGTCGTTCTTATGGTAGTGCATAGATCTACGAATCGCTTTATGAAACACATCCCTAATCTAGTCTAGAATTATACAATTTCTTTTGGACAGGAAGTTAATTAGTTTGACTACTTAGGGGGTGTTGTTCAAAAGTTGCAGTTGATCGAAACGCGCCAATCAAAATCATTCATGCGCGTCTTGTCAGAAGTGCACAAATGAAAATTTTCAACTGATTTTCAGTTGATTTGTGATCCACTGAAACTTTTGAACACCACGCCCTTAGTGTTGTATTCTTCCTCATAGCAAAAATCAACATGTATTTTTATTGTATTTTAATATTATCATTAAAAATTGTAAAAATCAAATCTGGCTACACACCACATACCTTCTTTTTCTCTAGGACCATCGTAAGCAAAAGGCTTGCCCTTCCTAAAGATCTTGAGGGTCGGGAAACCAGAGACATCAAATCGTGAAGCCAACACCTTATTATCAGCAGCATCTGCATCCACCTTGCCGAAGGGAACGGACGGAGTGGTGGACTTCATCTCCAAGGCGGCAGCAGCATACTCAGGGGCTAGCCTCTTACAGTGACCACACCTAAATTTTTGAAATATTCACTTAAATCTGATTTACATGGGACCTTGTTTAGTCAGAATATTTCTTCGATTGAGCTTCACACAAGATTGTTACATACAATTTTTTTATACAATTTGTTTTAATTTTCAATATATCTGGAAAGATAATACTTTGGGTTTTTTTTATTTTCATAAATATTTGCTATGCATTTAAGCAGGATTGCTGTACAAAGTGTGTTTTGTTTAGCAACATTTTCACACAGAACAGTACCATAAGTATTTCAAATATTTCCTCAATATCTGAAATTCTGTTAATCTAAAAAGCAATGTGAAAAGTAAAATTATTCCCCGAGTGCGATGAATATTTATTTTACCTTGCATTCAACCCTTGATTTTCTTGTCTGGGATAAAAATCTGGTTTATGACTCTGGTCATAAAAAAGGCTTTCCTTTGGGTGAAAGGTCTAAAACATTCACTTCTGTAGTTTTATAATTGTTCAAGATAATTGAAATTAAACAAAATCTATTTCAATCTATTCTTTAAAATCAATCAAAAATATCACTGTGAATTATTCAAATGCGTCAGGTAGTGCTAATCATTTTGAAACTCACAGCACAGGGTAGATTTATGTTTCCTTTTGGTAATAAATATGTCCCTGCACATGGGAACAGGTTTAAGCAATTTTTCTATCTTTATCATTGGTTATCATTTACCACATGTAGCCTACCTATGAAATAAAATTTTTGGTTTATTTCATGTAGGAATGCACTAACAGAGAGAATCCTTATACAGGCAATGGGAAAGTGTTGAAAATTGACTTCCATACAAGTTGAATTATGTTGGTACGTGCGCAGGAACCGTAAGATAGATTTCATCAAAGAAAAGGTGGTAATAATATGATAATTGACTTGCAAATTTAACTTGAAAACTATCACCAAATTACCAAGGAGCATAGAATTCCACCAGAATGATGTCTGCCTCGTTGACCACATCATCAAAGTTGTCAGCATTCAGGACAAGGACATCATCTTCCTCCTCAACATCGAATGCTTCTTGCTCTACATCCTCAACGCCATTGGTTTCTGGCAACAAAAGGAAGTAAAAAAAAAAACACCCCAATATTTCGAATCCAACATAGCTTTAACGTATACTAATATGTAATAGTAGCTAGATTTATATTAAAAAACAAGGAAAGATAAATTGGGAGTAAGTGAATCTATATCCCACCCCTCAGGCTCAGTTGCTCTAACGTTAAACGCTATCTGCTATTGATTTTCCTCGTTTGGGGGGATTTTTTTAAAGTCCACCCTTCTAAAGTCTAGTATGATGGGGTCACATTAATTTGTATCCTTTTTCTAGAGCATTTTTGGATCGTGGTACTAAGCACAATATATCTCCTAAAATACAAAATTATTTTTTAAAATCTTGGCACGAAATGAAACTAGATATTTCAGGCTTCAAATATTTCCCAAAATAAAATTAATCCACGAAAGAATCAC
>BQKZ01002828.1:40024-58441 GCA_036244855.1 Temnopleurus reevesii | reverse complement strand
GGGTTGTAATCGTACGGTGCAGTATATCTGTAATTGCTTCAAGATGTAGGTCATCGAGCCCAAGAATAGCCGAGTCTTCGTGCAGAGCACCACAAGCTCACAGTTTGTGTAGCAGCCGTTCTCGTTGACAGATATTTGACAGGGACACATGGAGATACCTAATTGGTTATGTGCTATTAGATTGATAGGAGGTCGTAACGTGACTGCGCAAGATAATCAGATTTCCTAACAATATCGATATGTATATCAAAAGTGATTTTGTATGGAAAATATTCCAACAGGTTAACATACCTGTTTTCTGGCATTCACTAACAACGCATTAATGTATAGGTCACTGAAGATGGAGTCCTCCAAGCAAATGTACTTGGTATAGAAGCAGATTGTCTTGTAAATGGACATTCTAGCATTTTTAATGATTGTTTTTATGTTTTATTTAATAATATCAATAATGGATATTTACAAAGTGCCACATCAACTGAATAAAATGCATAAATGACTGGATACGAATATACAACGTCAACGACGCATGAAGTCTTTTGTTATTTCATAATTTGCCAAGAAGTAGTTTTGATAAGTTTAAACGCTTCGTGAAGTGAAAAAGACTGTGTTAGGGATATGTTGATTTAATTCATGGTTTTAAGTGATAGATTTTCACTTATCGATCACTATACATACACGAGATACATGTTACTGAATATACTACCATAAATTGGGAGATTGACTTTTGTTGATTCCTAGAACTTTAGGGAAGTCGCTTATACCAAAACGTAGTACGTTGACACGCCATATATCTGGTCTATAAATGGCAAAACGTTCCTAATAGCATAGATACATACACACCATACAGTATGTGAATGCAGTATTCACAGGTAATGATCTCAGTGTATTGTATACTTACAGGTATTCTAGGTTTGATAATCCACCAAAAGTTCCTGGTTGTACAGACTGAATATGGTTGCTACTCAGATTTCTACAAAGAAGCAATATTTGACAACATTTTAATAAGGGTGACTTATTGTAAAGCGCAAAGGTCCACCTTATCGGTGTTCATGTTGCTGAAAGCTTTTCACACACTTTTGTCCAGGTTACCTGGGTCAAGTCCAGCCCAATGACAATTTTTTGCTGAAGGAGATTAACGCCATGGGTGGCATTCGAACCTACAGCACTCTAATTGAAAATCGGGAGTCGAGTTCAGTCTTGGTTGGTAACGTTTCCAAAGGCTTAATACTCGGGGTTGCAATCGTACGGTGCAGTATATCTGCAATTGCTTCAAGATGTAGGTCATCGAGCCCGAAAATAGCCGAGTCTTCGTGCAGAGGACCACAAGCTCACAATTCTGGTAGCAGCTGTTCTCTTTGACATATGTTCTACAGGGATACAGGAAGATGCCTAATTGGCTATGTGATATTAGCTAGATAGGATGTCGTAACGTGACTACGCAAGATAATCAGATTTCCTAACAATATCGATTTTCATATCAAAAGGGATTTTGTATGGAAAATATTCCAACAGGTTGACATAATCCTGTTTTCAGGCATTCACTAACAACGCATTAATGTCAAGGTCACTGAAGATGGAGACCTTCAAGCAAATGTACTTGATATAGAATCAAATTGTCTTGTAAATGGACATTCTAGCATTTTTAATAATTGTTTTTGATGTTTTATTTAATAACATCAATACAGGATATTTACAAAATGCCACTTCCACTGAATAAAATGCATATAGGACTGGATACAAATATACAACGTCAACGACGCATGCAGTCTTTTGTTATTTCATAATTAGCCAAGAAGTAATTTTGATGAGTTTAAACGCTTCGTGAAGTTAAAAAAAACTGTGTTAGGGATATGTTGATTTAATTCATGGTTTTAAGTGGTAGATTTTCACGTATCGATCGCTACACATAAACGAGATACATGTTACTGAATTTGGGAGATGGATTTTTGTTGATTCCTAGAACTTGAGAGAAGTCGCTTATATCAAAACGTAGTACGTTGACACGCCATGTATCTAGTCTATAAATGGCAAAACGTTCCTCATAGCTTAGATACATACACACCATACAGTATGGGAATGCAGTATTCACAGGTAATGATCTCAGTGTATTGTATACTCACAGGTAATATAGGTTTGATAATCCAGCAAAAGTTCCTGGTTGTACAGACTGAATATGGTTGCCACTCAGATCTCTACAAAGAAGCAATATTTGACAACATTTTAATAATGGTGACTACTTGTAAAGCACAGAGGTCAACCTAATCGGTATTCATGTTGCTGAAAGCTTTTCAATTACTTATATCCAGCTTACCTGGGCCAAGTCCGGCCCAATGACAATGCCTTGCTAAAGGAGATTGACGCCATGGGTGGGATTCGAACTATAGCATTCTAATTGGAAATCGGGAGTCAAGTTCAGTCTTAGTTGGTAACGTATCCAAATGCTTAATACTCGCGGTTGCAATCGTACGGTGCAATATATCTGTAATTGCTTCAAGATGTAGGTCATCGAGCCCAAGAATAGCCGAGTTTTTTTGCAGAGGACTACAAACTCACCAGTGTCATAATCACTGGACTACCGGAGCGTCCGAGCGATAAGATTCTGTGAATCTAATGTGCGCTCTGATGGTCTAGTGAATATGAATTTATTTAGTTATCAGTGGTTATGAAAAGTGCAAAATGATGGTTATATCAAAATGAGATTTATTAAAAGATATCGAAACTAAATTCAAAGATGTGGCAACAATTGATGAATGAACTGTTGAAAAAAAAAATGATCTCAATAAGTTTGACTTACCGTTAATTCCATGAAAATGTCAACCAAAGTCTAAAATTTAAAGTTTATAAACAAATATTTGCCAACCATATAGTCCGGTAATTGAGGCAGGTGTCCCTCGAAGAGGTAGAAATTGCTATGTGGTTGATCTAGACTAGGTTTTCATGCTAAACAAGATGTCCATGCCCCCCCCCCCAAAAAAAAAAAGGGGGGAGACGAAAAAAAACTATTAGAAAAGATCGATGAATAAACTAGAGAATAATAACTGCTAATCAGCATGTAAAGATGTTTATTACAATGCCTGGTAACATTCTAAAAATTTCCCCAGCAAAAATGAAAATTTATTAATTATTTCACTCTTTGATTAATCGTTTATTTCTGCTTTTGCATCAATTGTAGCCATTCACAACCAATAGTCCAGTTGTGAAAGTGGAATTTTGGGGTCAACCGTGCATTTCCGTACCCACAATTTTTTTTTTGCGGATTTTATATCTTTGATGTATGCTGATTAATAATCTGCATGGTGCCGGACTGGCACCCTTGGGCAATAGGGGACTTTCGTAATGTATTCAAATTTTATGCACGCTTCTTTGTCAAACGCACAATAATAAACTATTTGTTCACCTGATCCAAAATAATCCTATTTCAATGGAAGAAATGTGAATAGCAAGCAGTAGTTGTTGCTAGGTTGGTCAAGCTACAATGTTTGTCCGACCTAGCAACATTAATATATGCAAGTAGCATTCTGACTATTGAACTCTCATTATCTTCTGGCAGCTGCATACATACTTCATCTTGGGGCAAACGTAAATAAATTTGGATACATTATGAAAGTGGTCTATTTGCGTAATATGCAAATTAAGGCGGCCATTACCCAAATTTCCTTTTTAGTCTATAACTTTCGTATTTGGTCAGATAGGAAAGATTAAATCAAGTCTACCCCAGGCTAAGAGGGTATGTGAATCCGATTTTACTATTTTCAACATTAATTATGCATAATTTAAATAATTAGTACTCATTTGCATATGTATAATATGCAAATTATGCGGTAATTCCTTAAATTGTGTATAAAGACGTCATATTGTGGTCAAATAAGAAAGCAAATGATAATTGTGTGTGTATTGCATATTTTTCAAGTCTTGTTTCCATGTCTTCCATTTCAAATGCAAGTGTGCTGCATTTGCATATTCACAATGTATGAAAATTAAGGCAGCCATTTCCAGAAATTTCTTTTACAGACCACAACTTTCTTATTTGGTCAGTTAGAAGAAGAGAAAAATGTGTCTACACCCTATCTGATCAAATAAGAAAGTTATGGACTAAAAAGGAAATTTTGGTAATGGCCGCCTTAATTTGCATATTACGCAAATTGCCCAAGGGTGCCAATCCGGCACCACGCAGATTCTGAATCAGCATACCTCAAATATATAAAATCCGCAAAAAAAACTTTGTGGGTACGCAAATGCAAGATTGACCGCCATACTGCTAGACTACAATGACACTACACTAAGTCGATTATGAATTTTGCGGAGTTTACTCTCATACCTTTGTTGATTTCAAAGGGAATTGCTCAGCCGTGAAATAAGATTTTTAAATGAATTAGTTGTTGAAAGATTGTGATTAATTCCGCTGGGTGACGTAATGATAGATAGAATTTATTAAATATTGTCGCAAACGGCCCACAAAATGGTGCACACGGTATACTGCTGTGTGAAGTTACCCGGAGGCTATGAAAAAAATAATAGGCTGTACCGGTTGGGACTCAAACCCACGACCTCTGGATGACTAGAACAGTGTCATAACCACTAGACCACCGGAGCGCCCTAGTGTTAGGGTTCTATGTGAATCCAATGTGTTTGAAAGGTATTATTCTTCAGGTGTTTTTCTTCAGGTGTTATTCTTCAGGTGATAAATAACTTTTTTTCACTGGTATGATTCAATATTTGAATTGAATTTGAATTTGATATTGAATTGAATTTATTCAGAAACAAATAAAACACATAAGTAAAATATATGAAATAGTACATGCATATCTTTACATTGTGACTCATACAATTATAGCTGGTAAATTGGGCCAGTTAATAGCACAAGTGCTAGCCTGGCCCCTTTATAAAAAGTTTACAGAAATTTTGAATGTATTTCATAATAAACTTTAAATCAAAGAGCATATCACCATACCTTTAAATTGATATAATACACTTTACCTTTTTATTGCGAAGATGCTCTTTTAACGATTGTCTAAAACTGATCCTGGTTGATTTCGACTTAATGTCGGGTGGTAATTTGTTCCATAAATCACTCCCCAAGAGAGAGAGAGAAAATTTTCATTGGGTATCAAGGGGAAGGAAGTTCGGAGTTCTTAAAAGTCGACATCATCCAAATGATCAGACTTTGACACCGCGTTTATGTTCAAAACCCTTGATTATTATAACAAAAATCACATGTTCATTTCGAGATGTAACAACAATCAACTTCCCTCCTTCTTCACATTCAACGATAGAGCGATAGTCATAACATAACATACAAAGGAATATAATCATGTACATGACATCCTTCCCCTACCAGAAGAGTTTTGACAA
Organism: Temnopleurus reevesii; assembly: GCA_036244855.1. NCBI lineage: Eukaryota > Metazoa > Echinodermata > Echinoidea > Temnopleuroida > Temnopleuridae > Temnopleurus > Temnopleurus reevesii. The sequence goes on along the minus strand of BQKZ01002828.1, from coordinate 53,089 downwards.
CCATTCACCTAAGGCAAAACTATTAAAATGTTAGAGAAATATGTAAACGGCATTTCTAAACACTTTGAGAATGCTCAACATTTAATCGCTACTTTGTGTTTATCAGACATAAATATTTCCAAAGGAATGGTGATAAATTAAATCACCGAGCACATAGGTAAAAGACCAAGACATGAAAAAATAATAAATCAGTTCCCATCAAACAATACACTTTCATTATTCATGTGCGTACAATACGGTTACTAACAAAGCATTACGTTTCTATGAATGGGCAAACCGACCAATAATCGGCAAGTTTATATCCAACGCATGCGCAATGCAATTTGATGCACGCGACCGCCGAAAATGCAGATTTGTGTATTTGCATCTCAATACAACGAGACGCATAACATTAACATGACAGACATGTGACCGCGTCGCTAAGAAACAAGCTCATTAGCTTATGCGAGAATTTAGCAACGCATACAATTGCCAAAACAAACCGGAGTTTGGAAGTTTCTAGGCACAAACAAATGTGGAAAGTGCTCTGTCTGTCCCGTTACACATGGAATACGGCTTAGGTTGGAAATTCTGAGATTTACAGAGCATTTTCCCTTGTACAAACAGTACAAATGCATAACAGTGAAAATAATACATGTAATAATCTTGCAATGCATGTAAGATGCAGTAACCAAAAGCACATTCAATGTAGGAAACAATGAATATACAACTTGAAATACTTGTATATGTATATGAAAAATCCCATCTACATTTCTGCTTATAAATGTATCACATAGAAATGTTTTCAAAGTTGAGTTCAACAAAAGCATTTTACTATGGCCTGCTATCAACATTTCCTTTACAGCAGCAATATTTTCAATATGATTTTAAGATGTCAAATGGTGAAACATTCTGTCTGGTTTACCATATTGATCAAATTAATAGTAGCCAAAATATGAGCATTCTCTCATGGAATCAGCTTCATCTAGTAAACTAGACAATCTATCGATCATAAGCAAAGCACAATTATAATAAATTCATGTGGTTTCAATACAAATGAACTTATTTTCAATATACATACAACAATAAAATATTTCTCTTTATCTGTCAACAATATGCAAACCTTGTACATACTTTCTCAAATAATCTCTTTTCAAGTATACAAAAAAGAGAAAACTTGTAATATTTCTGGAATGAAATATGTTGGCATCTCTAAAACAAACATGACTACATGCATAGCCTTACAAAATATCATCAAAAAATCAACAAGATACATCAAATACATAGGACATAAAGGAAAAGCGTGCAGCGCGATATCCAATCCCTCAAAGTGTCAATTACACTGATTTTAAAGTGTCTTTAGTCCAATTCAGTGAAAGTCATGATAGGCGAAACTTTCAAGTTCGTTTGTCATATCCGGCAATGTCATCATGAATTTTCATGTAGGCGGGTCATCATGAGAATGTTCATCATTCATGTAGGCGTTTGTCATATATATAAGGAGTAAGATAACGGCTCGTCATAAGACTCATTTTGCACTCTCGATAGGGTATCAGCTATGACATTGTCCTTTCTTGGTATATGTACCACATTCAGTCCATAGGGTTGCAGAATTAAACTCCATCTGAAGAGCCTCTGGTTCTTGGTACGAAACCTTCTAGGGAATGTCAAGGGATTATGATCTGTGTAAACTGTCACATCCGGTGAGCTATCGAGGTACACCTAAAAGTGTTGGACCGCCAACACCAAGGCCAAACACTCCTTCTCAACTGTCAAGTAGTGCTTCTGGTGACAATTTAGCTTCTTCGAGAAGTAACTAATTGGCTTCAGGACTCCTGATTCATCTTTCTGTAGAAGTGCTGCTCCGACTCCTTGGTCACTGGCGTCCATCGCAAGAAAGAATGGCTTCTCAAAGTTCGGGGCCTCGAGTACTGGATTGGACACCAATACTGCTTTCAACCTCTCAAATGCTGACTGGCAGGCTTCATTCCAATCAAATGAGACGCCCTCCTTCCGGAGATCAGTCAGCGGCGGTACGAGATCACCGAAGATCTGGACACAGCGTAGGACGTCCTTCTTCTCCAAGGGGGAGGGGAAATCCACAGTACCCTGGGCTGCCCGTCGTGAGGAGACCCTATTTTGACCTCTCTCATGACCTAATTCCTGAAAGATCCGAACAACATCCTCTCTATCTGACTGAGGCAAATGACCAAGTAACATGTTTGGATCAGACATCTCCTTCAAATTGTTTAACCTGGGAATCATGCCTGACTTGAACTCTATTTCAGGTTCACCATCTTCATCACTCTTGTCACGAATTACCTCATAATGAATGGACAAAGCACTACCAGTACATGGGTCATTTGTGCTCTTTACACTTGAACCTGCACTGCTCACATCACCATTAACAGGCAGGGTACCATCTGACAACTCCTCACCACGCTCATAATATCTCTTAAGCATGTTAATGTGACAAACTCGCTTAGTTTTTCTCCTATCAGGAGTGTTCACAAGATACGCCTCCTTTCCAAGATATTTCTCGATACTGTAAGGACCGCTGAATAGGGCCTGAAGTGAGTCTCCTGGTATTGTAAGCAAGATAGGAACTTTATCACCAGGATCAAATGATCGAGACTGAGCCTTCCGATCATCACGTGTGTTCATGCTACCCTGGGATGATATCAAATGCTCATTAGCCAGTTCACAAGCCCTGGAGAGTCGTTCTCTAAATTTAGACACATAATCCAACACATTACTACCCTCATCTTGCGTGTCACATAGGAGTTGCTCCTTCACTACCTTCAATTGGCCTCTGGGTTCATGATCAAAGACTAGCTCGAAGGGTGTGAATCCTGTAGATTCATTCGGAGTATCTCTTGATGCAAACGAAAGAAATGGAATGCCCTTGTCCCATTCACCAGGATTCTCCTAACAGTAAGACTTGATCATTGTCTTCAACGACTGATGATACCTTTCAAGGGCACCCTGCGACTGGGGATGGTATGCAAATGAATTGATCTGCTTGATACCAAGTTGATACATCACTTCCTGGATCACATTGGACGTGAAGTTTGATCCCTGATCAGATTGTATCTCCTGTGGGAGTCCATACCGTGTGAAAAGGTCAAAAGGGCATCAACCACTGTCCTAGCTTTGATGTTCCGAAGTGGAATTGCCTCTGGAAAGCGACTAGTCGTGTCCATGATAGTCAACAGATACTGAAAACCTGCCTTACTCTTAGGCAAAGGGCCTACACAATCTATCAATACACGATTGAATGGTTCCTTACTCACAGGAATGGGAATAATGGGTGCTGGTTTGATATGATGTTGTTGCTTCCCCACTAACTGACAAGTTGAACAAGACCTACAATACTCAGAAACGTCCCTATTAACCCTTCCTGCGCCGGCTATAGAATCCCCCGTGCGCCAGGCTAAATTGGGGCGAGTGAAACTGGGCACTCCTTTTGGTAGAACATTTTGAACTTGCTATGTAATGATTTATTTCCGAAAAGCTAATGTGAAAGCTTAATCCGTAATGAATTGACAAAGGTCAGAAATTCACAATGTACGATCGTGAACGCGGCGCAATCTATAGATTTTTTTGAAAAGTATTATTGTGCCAATCGGCACGCTTGGCGATCCATCGACTAATCCGATTTGATCCCTTGGCGACTTGAGCTACAATACGAGAAACTGTCTTTCTCACACCCAGATGAATTTCCTTCCTATATCTAGGCGGAACAACAACTTGATGGACTACCGTCCAATCCTCATCTTGAGGTCTACCTGAAGGAGTCCACATACGCATCAACACACCAGACTTTGAGTAGAAACACTGTGACATGCTTTGCGCTTCTTCAGCTTTCACTGCAAGATCAAGTAACTTCCTCAAATTGTCTGCTTCTGTTTGAGCTTCAATCAATGCAGACTGACTGAATACAGTCTCAACCTGAATTGAATCATCTGAACTCTCATTCAAATCTCTGAAGAAAGTATCTCCCAAATTGACTTAATCGTCAACAACCTTCTCAGTCTCTATCACCTTTTCTTTCATAGCCTGTGCTCGTGTTACTACACATGACGGAAAGATACCTGGAATTTCTTCTTCCAATTTCTCAGTTTCTAGACAAACACTTGGGCAATCAGTCAAAACTGGTGGAGGGAACACCTTACCACCTGCTAAAGTCATTCCCAAGCAAGAGCGAAATTCCTGTCATCGGCAACTGAGAAACAACTCCAACATCTGCTGGACCAGAATATATCGGACCGCTCAACTCAACACTGTACAGTGAGGCAGACTTATAACTCAAATTCACATCATGTACTAAGACATGTCTACCAGTGAAATTCTTCTTGTCCAAAGAATTCTCATCTGCAACCAACAATGTCTGTGTTGAACCAGAATCTCTCAAAATGACAACAGGCAACTCCTGGTCATCGCCAAACTTGACAGAACCACAAGAAACAAATTCCTTATACAGCTCATTGACACCAACATTATCAACAACTGCTATTTTTTCTTGAGTTTTACCTGTCTCCCTACTTGGTTTTATGAGATTACGCGCTGAAGCTGGCGCAGTGCATGCGAGTCCGCTTGACTGTGTCTGATTTTGTGTTTGTGATTTCTCTTTTGCAAGTTAGTATCCCGTAATTAGAAACCATCTGGAATAAAATTATTGGAAATGGTTTTTCAACGGATATCAATAGGTATGGGTGTGAACCTTTACCAAAAAAAAATCAGGGCGGATGCGGGTTGGGGAAAGTGCTTTTTGTCAAGGTCAAAGGTCAATGACCTTTTTTTACACACTGTGTAATGGTATCTCCGAGATAAAGTATCGCTGGTTGATGATTTTTGTGTAAAAATGGACCAATTATTACAGGAAGATGAAATCAAATACAATAACATTTTTAGACGAGCATTCAAGCTCAAAATTGAAGGTCAAAAGGTCAATGAACTTTTTACATACTGAATAGTGTAATATTTGGCATTAAACTCCACAGGTTGGTGATATTGATGTAAAAATGGACTATGGAAACATACATTTGACAATTTTTTTTCATGGCTGTCCATAGGTATTGGTGTCAACATTTACCAAAAAAAGTTAGGACGAATTGGGTCTGGGTAAAGTGTTTTCTATCAAGGTCAAAGGTCAACGACCTTTTACACACTGTGTAATGGTATCTTCGAGATAAAATATCGCAGGTTGGTGATTTGGGTATCAAAATGGACAATTTTTTTACAAGAAGATAACATTTAATGAAACCAAGTTCTTAGAAATGCATTCAACCGTGAAGTTGAAGGTCAAAGGTCAATGAACATCTTACATACTGTATAACGGATCACTCGGCATCAAACTCCAAAGGTTGGTGATCATGATTTCTAAATGGACTATAGAAACATTTTAGAAAATGTTTTCATGGCTGTCAATAGGTATAGGCATCAACATTTACCAAAAGAGTCAGAATGAATGTAGCCTTGGGATGTGTTGTTTCTTGAGGTCAAAGGTCAACATTTTTTTTTATCCTCTCCATTGGCCCAATGGTATCTCAGAGGTATAACATCGCAGGTTGGTGATGGGCATGATATGGATATGGTCATATTCTTACAAGAATTGAGCTTCTCGAAACACAATTCATAGCATTAAGGGTCAAAACGTCGGCAATCACTATTGTGCGATTAAATGTGGTTAAACGTGACTGAATATCACTCTACTGAAATCTCTTAAACGATATTTCACGTACAAACTCTTGCCACTGGCCAAGAACAATTCTCGATTACATGCTTGACCAATAGTGTGGAGACTGTTCTTAAACAAATATCTGACGATATCCTGAGGCAGATGACAAGAAAAGAACAGTATCTGTTGTTCTTCCGGACTAGGTCTTAGCATTTTAGGGGACCTGTTTGGTAGGTGGTATTTCCCAAGATCAATCATGGTAGGCTGCAACAGCACGCCTGACAGCATGGCCATTTACCGTTCCAGGTAATATCTGTACCCCTGTTTTCAGCAGAATCTTTAAAGAAGATTAATGTCCTGCAGGTCACATGGTTCTGTACTCAGACAGATTCTCTTCATGATGTACTTCTCCCTTCTTGCAAATTAAGCATGTCAACGAGGCTTGGAAGTTCACTTTTGGGCTGATGAGGCCCAGACATATGAAATGGGATCTCAGATGACCAACAACAGTCAATCAGCAATATATGAAAGCTTAAAGTGCCATCCAGATGGAAAAGATGATCAGATGACAATATCTTTGATATTGTCAAGTTATAAGAAATTACCTGATGATAAGATCTCAGATCTAGTCATGTCTACATCATGAAAAGAGACGACCAGGTGACAAGATAGTAGATCTAGTCATGTCTACATCATGAAAAGAGATGACCAGATGGCAAGATATTAGATCTAGTCATTATGTCATATCTACATCTTTTGGAACAGATGACCAGATATTGGATCAAGTCATGTCTACATGATCCTTTGGAAGAGATGACCATATGAATCTAACATCATTTTACCTGTTCATCTCTTCCAAAGGATGCAGACATGACTAGGTCTAATGACTTGTTATCTGGCCAACTTTTCCAAAGGATGTCGACATGACTAGATCTAATATCCTACAATCTGGCCATTCTTTCAAAAGGATGAATAGATCCATAATTTCTTGTCATCAGGTCATCTCTTCCAAAGGATGTAGACATGACGGAATCTAAGATCTTGTCATTTGATAATTTCTTCTACAAGATGTTGTAATGACCAGTTCCGGGATCTCGCCATCTCAACATAATTGAATATCATTTATGTATATCAGAAACCCTACTTCTTACTTGATTTCTGGTGTCGTCTACCTTCTGACCTTCTTATTACAGCATTAATAGAACCAGGGATCCTTAACAGACTCCCAACATTACACAATACAGCTCCATATTTTATCATGAAAACTTATAAAGTAGCTATAACATGTATAAGGAGGTATGTCTACATAAAGTCATGTGCATTCTAATCTTTGATTGCTTCCTGTCTAGAACACAATGATTTTAATATTATTTTCTTCTTTCAAGGAGGTCCATGATCAAGCTCCAGTATAATGTATACCTTCCCTCATTGTGCATCATTGTTCCCAAACTGTTCTTTCGCATCAGAAATTACTCTTCAAACTGCCCGTCATGCATAATATCCATGATTACAAGGAGTATGAAGTTGAAACATTTCACTCGGGTGCCCCTCTCTTGTGGAACTCCAACTTTTAACTTAGCCGAATAAATGCTTGAGCAATATTTAAGCTTCACTTAAGAATTATTTGCGTTGAAAGTCAGTTGGATGTTGACCTTTTTCTGAGCTGATCTGCACCTTTTAATACTCATAACAGACATATTCTGCCATAATAGATTCTTTGGATCATTTTCCTCACCATTCTGGGATCAAACGTTAACCGGTTAAAGTCTGATAAGACCTTTCTGGCATTTTGCGCAAATTAATTACCATGGTTTTATATTGATTTGTTTCTCCCATAACTGTCAAACACCACTGTTGGATCCTTCAACATTTGTAGACCAGGTCTTGTATTTATTATTCACTATTTTCCCCTTGGACATCCTCGCAACTATACCTTCTTGTCATCCTAGTAGGCAATATAGCTATATTTTAAATTAGTTCCTAATGACACTAGAATCATAGTGAAATTTACCCTTACTTTCGTTCAACCCCATAAGATTTTTCTATGTAAATTCTCTTAGTAAGTACTCAATATATTGACCCTAGATCTTGTCTTTTATTAAATCAATTATTCTGGGAGTTGATTTAAACATACAACATTATATAATAGATTTGTCACAAAATCGCCTTTCTTTTTTAGACTGAGAAGTTAAAGACAGTATTGCTAAATTAAAATGATAAAGATGATACTACTGGTCATAATAATAGTAACAATAATAATTGACATGATATGAATAACACAAACAGAGCAATCTGTTAATTGGTATTATTTAACATTGTCTAATGTCGAATTCGAGGTGTTCTATCACTTCCGCATGGTTTAATTTTAGGTCATCCCAATTACACACATGAATCTCTGCATTGTGATCCCAAGATCATGGATGTGACATTTGTAGAGATAAAACTTTTAGATATGTAACAAAGTTTCATTGACCTTTGACCTTGGGCATTAGACATTAACTTGTATTTATCTCAACTTGTTTTATTACACCAATCCATGAACTCTGACATCATCAAAATACCTATTTTATTGTGAAAACATGAATTTATACATAAGGTCATTGACCTTTGACTGATAGTGATAGTGATAGTGATAGTGAGATATTACCTCATTTTCAAATTGTTAATTTGTCAATTTAATTTATTATGATTTTCGATATGTATTTAAAGGTCGTTGACCTTTGACCTTAAATTGAAGGCATTTTATCATTACAAACCGTTTTTACTTTATTCTATCTCACTTCATTTCACAAATCCTTGCAATTTGACACCAAGATCACCAATGTGCGCCATTGTCTTGCGAAGATGCATTTTCCCTCTTGTTTCATTGATAAAGTATGATTTTCGGTATGTATTTAAAGGTCATTGACCTTTGACCTTAAATTTGAGGCATTTTATCATTACAAACTAATTTTATTTTATTTTATCTCACTTCATTTCACAAATCCATGCAATTTGACACCAAGATCACCAATCTGCGCCGTTATATTGCGAAGATCCATTTTTAGACTCTGATTTTTTTCACGTGTGTGTTCGTGTTTGTGAGGTTTGTGTTTCTGTGTAGGTATGTTTTGTACGGTTTGCTCTATGCGCGCGTGTCTGCAGGTCTGTGTATGTTTGCGTGTGTGTATTCTTGAGTGTTTAAACATGCTTTTTTCTGTCCAAGAGCCCAATTCTTTCAAAGGTTGCCGTCATCATCACTCATCTACTTGGCGCAACCGGTATTTCTGACCTTCAGAACAATTTTCTCTTATTCAGTAATGCATGCAAACTTCCCAGTAAAAATTGTATCAAACGTTCTTTTGGAAGTACTTTATCACGGTATAGGCCTACCATCAAATCGGGGATAATAATTTCATATGTTGAACAAGACTACTTCAAAGTTGAGGGGGACATTTTTGGACTCACTCTGAATATTCACATTTATGGTATACTAGTTTTATTTAAGTGAAATTTAGAATAGCACTTCAAGAAATATCTTACTACTGTACATACTGGCATTGAAGGATCGACGTTGTGTTTCCAGAAATTGGTGGAAAAGAGCACTCCGCACGTAAACCGAACCAGCCTTGAAAAAAAAAACAAATAAGAAGGTCGCAAAGTTATAGAATTTGAACTATTTTTTTTTTATTTGTTAGTAGTATGTTCGTCTGCGTCACATTCATCTTTGTAGTACAAGGTTCCTAATACCACCTCCCGAGCATTTAGACACATACATTCCCCCCTCAGCTTTGCCGCCCAACTCCGAAGATTTCTCCGTCACCGTGTGTAATATTTTCCCCACAACTCCGTTCCATCAACAAATTGAAAAACGTCTCTTTTAACTGTGTCCCTCCGTTTCCGCAAAATATAAATTTCTTCTTATTTTCAGTATACTTTCATATTAGATCTCACATTTAGGTATAATTTCTAAAACTTAATATTTTCCACAAATAATGCGTATTTATTCTACATTATATATATTGCATTTTTTTCCGAGTGTTATATTGTATTGATTTATATCTTGGTTGGAAATGAAATAAATTAAAATGAAATGGAAATAAAAATGATATTGAGCATAAATAAGTAGATGTGATGGAGTTGTGGGTATGTACGCGGAATGCAGCAACCACCAATGTGTACAACATTAGGATGCTGCTACATGTTGGTATAGGTGTTTAATGCACATCCATAGACCACATAATGCTGCGTACATTGTCTTGACGTAAAGATAATAGCAAGAATGAGAATGTATATTAACCTTAAAAAGCCCAAACTATTTGGATGTCTCTGTGGCCCAGGTTGGGGGGGGGGGGGGACACATAGTTCCCCGCCTCATCGAGAACTTCCACAATATTTGCCGAATCAAGCAAAATTTAAAAAAAGTGTACAACAATTCGCAATCTACAATTTGGTAACATCAGAATTTCTAAAGGTCACTGCGTGAGGGCGCAATTCAGTAAAATACATTAAAAAGGGGTAAATGTTGTTACTTGGCGATATGGTCAATTAAAAGCAATATCTTGAACTGAAATGTAGCTAAATGTGGTTTTATTTCCCCTTAGTAAAATAGGAACATATTTCATCACTTGTAATTGAAAATTTGAGATGCATTTAAAGATCAAAATATAACAATAATTTCATATTTATCACAAGATTGATGATGGAGAGGAAATGTTGTGTATTCTTATTACGGTCTTAAGTCACTTAAGTCAAAGACATTTCTTAATTCTATGGCAAGCGGATATAAACTAACATCGGTAGCAGATCCAGGGGGCGTTCCGGCGCATGCACCCCCCCCCCCTATTTTCGACCAAAAAATGAAAGAAAAATGGAAATAAGTGAGTTAATTAGCTTGTATATGACCCACTTTATAATTTTGTTTAGAAATTTGGTCTTAGATGCCGGGAAATCGCTTTTAATATCGCATAAAATATATTTAATAATTTAAATATCGCATTTGAAATTGAATATGCAAATATTCAATTTTCATTTATTCGGAACAAATCGACACACGTAACAGAAATGTAAAACATGTAAAAAAAAATGGCGGCCATTTTCAAAATAGCTGCCATCAACAACATGAAAAGTAGCAATATTCTAAGTTTTTGATCAAATTCATTAGTGAATTTTCATTTCATTCATGGTACACATCAAGAAGGAGTATATGTACTAACATTCAGGACTGTAGGGTTTACTTTTTAAACCTAAATGTTCACAATCTCTTTCAAAATGGCCTATAACAAAGTTTGAAATTTTGGGATGTGTTTGCATATGGTCTTAAAAAAGCAAAACTAACCTCCAATGTGTTTATTTTTACATCTAAAACATCTTCTTATAGAGTTTGCAATACTGTTTTACATAATATTATTCCATGCATCTCTATGCATAAGTATTAAATTGAATACTCCATAACTATAGTTATAGCAAAATTAAACTTAAGAGGGCACCAAACACAAAAGAAACAAAATAGATTTGTCTGTCATTCCTTCAGAATTTTTACTTTTTATGCACAAAATTTCTATCAGCAAACCTACAGATCTTGGGGGAAAGTGAGAAGTCTGCTTTAATGACGCTTTGGAATATTATAAAATGTTAAATTCATGATTAGTAATAATCTTTTTGGGAAAAAATGAAAGGGAAAACAAAACGAATCAATATTTTGTTGTCAATGTTGGAAAAGCATTGCAAAGATAAATAATACTCACTTTTGTCAAATTTGCAAATGGAATACCTACTTGAAAAAAAAAGTTTTCATGTGACAATGCCGATGAGTGACGTGGGTAGCACTACAATGACCAAAGGGCAAAATATGCCTCCTTACAATCGCCCATCCCTCTTCCTCTTTTAATCCGATGCAGCCATAATTCAAAACTTTTTTAAAGTAGGTATTCCATTTGCAAATTTGACGAAAGTTTCATGGAGTATTATTAATCTTTGCAGTGCTTTTCCAACATCTGAACATTGACAAAAATATTGATTCGTTTTGTTTTCCCTTTATTTTTTTCAAAAAGAGTATTACTAATCATGAATCTAACATTTTATAATATTCTAAAGTGTCATTAAAGCAGACTTCTCACTTTCCCCAAGCTCTGTAGGTTTGGTGATATATATTTTGTGCATAAATATAAAAAGTAAAAATTCTGAAGGAATGACAGAAAAATCTATTTTTTATAATCTGGCGCCCTCTTAAGTTGTATTTTGCTATAACTATAGTTATAGTTATGGAGTATTCAATTTAATATTTATGCATACAGATGCATGAAATATGTAAAACAGTATTGTGAACTCTTCATGAAGATGTTTTAGATATAAAGATTAACACATTGGAGGTTAGTTTTGCTTTTTAAGACCATATGCAAACACATCCCAAAATGTCAAATTCTGTTATAGGCTATAGCGGCCATTTTGAAAGAAACTGTGAATATTTAGGTTTAAAAAGTAAACCTTGCAGTCCTGAATGTTAGTACGTATACTCATTCTTGATGTGTACCGTGAATGAAAGGAAAATTCACTCGTAAATTCGATAAACACTTAGAAGATTACTAATGTTCATGTTGATGATGGCAGCCATTTTGAAAATACCCGTCATTTTTGTTAAAGGCCGATACAGAGATGCCCTCACTTCTAAAATTTTTCAAATCGACATAATCAACACGTGTGCCAAATTTCATGCTTGTTTCATTAAACCCACAATCATGTCACATATCTCTCTCACTATTAGTAGTTTGCAGACTTTGTAATCTTGAGGATGGTACTGCAATTTTATCTTTCATCTAAGCAAAATAAAGGTCCACCATTATTAAATATTGGTAAAGGAATATGTTTCTCAATTTGGAATTACAAATTGAAAATGAATACGAACAAAACAAATTGAACAAAAACAATATGATATAGACGAAGATGAATATTTTCATAATACAACTAAATATGTCACTGAAGTAGTGTTGGAAGATAGAGCAAAATTTTCATTCAACATTGAAATTATATATTATAAAAAAAACCTAATGATAAAAAAGAAAAACCGGGTAATGACCGATTTGATCAAAGTGAGGATGGGAGTTAGCCACGCAGCATATCTATCGAATAAGGACATTTGGATTTGGAAAGAGTACACACTTACAAAATGGATTATACAGGAACTTTAGAAGAAAAAAACATAACATTATTAAAATGTGCAAACTAGCTCCAGTGTCCCCTATTGGCTACAACTATAGCCTTTCAAACAGATGATCGTTAGGTTTGAGTCTTTCAGCAAGGCATTTATCGACAATGTACTGCATTTAACCCAGGGGATGTGAATGGGTAACTCGGGAATATCTATTCTTTGGAGTTCACTGTGAGTTGATGTACGCCGGACTGAATCCCGGGTAATAATACTACAAAGC
>BQKZ01002828.1:27630-38860 GCA_036244855.1 Temnopleurus reevesii | reverse complement strand
CCCCCCCCCTCCATAACCCATATGTCAAATTCCTCGATCCGGTCCTGCAAATCTGTCCAATCCTCTCCAGATATTAGGAGAAAGCATTTAAGTAGCTGAGAAGAATTACTGAGCTGTCAAGCAATTGATTTCCAAGCCTTATAGCAACTGGAAGAAATGCCAAGGAAGATCTCAATTCTCACAGTACGTTGAATTACCACATTGCCGCTATGTAAAGAATGACTGCCTTTGCCATGATAATCCCGAGTTTACGCTCAACAACGGAGCTGCTCAACGACGGGAGAATTCGTCAGATTCCTGCGTTCTTGCTAACCCGTCCTTATTCCCTCCGTTGCTCTTAATTTCTGTTACGCTCGACTCGCCTCACGGCAGTATGCAAATTGAGTGTGACGTCGGGAATCGAGCTTTCAAGCCGAAATCCAAAGACCGCGGTAAAGGTTACGTGATTTGCATAATAGGCAGGTGATACGCTTGGCCGCATCTAATTGGCTACGTTCCTGCATCTAAGACGGACGCAGGATTCAGCAAAAACCGTTGTAGAAATCTGCTCTTTACGGCTGTTGTCACTGGCAACCAGCGAAACCGACCTAGACAATGGTCAAATGGTATTGATCAGCGACTTTGCCGTCCGTGGTGAGGAAGCGTAACCTCGCTATTGACACTTCTTGAACGCCGAATTGACATCTCTGTATCCGAGGCAGGGAGACAACAAGTTAGACTCCCAGTCAGATGCAGCGAATCAAGTGAACTTCAAAGCATTGTTAGAATTTCGGATAGATGCTGGGGATACAGCTCTGAACAACATCTAAAACGACGCCCAAGGAACGCTTTATATACAAAAACTTGCCAGAATGATCTCCTCCTGTGTATGAAACGTGGCTTCCAACAAGTTGTTGTGCCTGAAGTTCAAGCTCAGCTAATCGGACATTTCTGCGCTATTGAAGCTGACAAAGTCACTGATGTAGCTAATTGGGAACAACTTGCAGTTGGATCACCAGCCAGTGGAGAGGCTAATAGAATATGTTCAGAGCTGAACATTACTGGGGAAGCGATCTGTAATCACATAATTGCGTCCCTTACATCAGTCGGTCAGTGCTCCAAGTTATTCTTACAAAAGAGCGATATGTTATAAATTCGAATAAGAAATAAATATAAACCCGTACTTGTAGTATTTTTTTATAAAGTTGAAGATGAAGTGCGGCCATTTCAAAATATGTTCTCATTAAAAAGAGTTGTGTTTTCTTTGTTATATGACTATTTAAATACTCCAAGTGACTTTCGAGGCCAAACCTATGATGGGGCTGCAATATGGCCAGCAGATAAAAAGGTTGTGCCACTCGTTTTAAAGAGGTTGTTCCACGTGTTCCTTGGTGGAAGGGTCGCGGTGTAGTTAATGATGACTCTCACCTTTAAACTGGAGGGTCGCAGGTTCGAATTCCACACATGAGGTTAATTTCCCTCAGCAAGAAATCAATCCACACTGTGCTGCACTCAACCGAGGTGAAGTGAATTGGTACCTGGTAGGAATATATTCCTTGTAATGCATAAGCACCACACAAGGTGCTATTGCTAAATCCAGGGTAATAATTTGTCATGAATCCTAGGATGCTTAGAGACCTTTATCAGAGGTAATTAGCGCTGTAAAAGAATTACACATTATTCAGCATACTGTACTAGCCACAGCTTGAATTTGTGTATCTAGAACTCATGAACTGTGCTAGAAAATCAGTGTATGGTCCCCACCGTTCGGAGTGTCAGGTTATTTTGTGATGGATCACCTCAACGCCAGAGGAATCCCCAAAAGTCTATCAACGAAGTCAACACTCAGAGAAGAGTTGAGGGACGTACGCTGCCACAAATCCCTCCACAAAAGATGAAACTTTTGTGCGAAACCCGTTACGTTGGTACGACATAGCACTCAGATTTTCAGACACTCTACGAACCACTTCTCATCTGCCTAGACAGCATCAACTCCAAAATAGACCAGACGTGGAGCGCAAAGTCAGGTGTAACTGCCCCATATGTTTTCGTCAATATAACAGGCGCTTAGCCAGTGGTTGGCGATTTCGTGTACTTTTCGCTTTTAAGTGTTTCTTTATTCGTGTAACCGTAACTTCATAATGTATTTAGGTTTAATCTTACTGCTGAGTTTTGCTGCTGTGTTTCAGACCCTATTTGAGAAGATTAGCGAATATTGCAAGTATTTCACTAACCTTACCCAAAAAGAACAATTATTATGAAACTCGATATTAAATGATAACTTAATTGCTCATTTCGTGAAATTCGTGAAAGTCAGCGATAAATAAACGAGAGGAGTTTTTTGTCAAATGTTTATTTTATTTAAAAGGAGAGTCTACCCAAAATTAATATTTCTTCAACATGAGCAGACAATTTAGATGAACAGATCAAAAAAAAAGTTTGAATAAAAATTGGACGACTAATAAGAAAGTTATGAATGTTTATAAATTTAGGCAAATTGCCAACTGATGATGTCACAGGTGCACAACTGACCATTTAATACATTCATATCAATGTCATAAAATGTTACTTTTCTTCCCCAAACATATGATCTTGTATGATTAGTGGGAAGATGTGGATATAGGTTGGTATGAAATAGAGGCAGAGAGTAATGAACAAGGCTAACCAGAAATCAATCCCTTTCCTACATTGTATTTTTCTATATAATTTTGTTTAATTTCAATTAACATTAATATACTTATATGTGGTTACCCTACAAAGTGGTGACCCGTTTCTACAAAGAACACGATTGAAAGCTTTGGTCAATGCAATATGCTTACCGCCCAGTTTTTAACGAACAATACGCATATTTTTGTTTTGTCACTGCACATAATAGTGACTATTTCCAAATTACCAGTTTATAGCTCTGAATATTTCTTGATACGCATATTTCATGTTATAACTTTGTCATTTATGCATCTTTGGCTATTTAAAAGTTTCAAATGATATTTTAATTGTGCCAATATTTGCACACCTACATATGCACGGCCAATAGGCCTATACTTTGCTATTAAATTTTTATCATTTTGTAAACTACATATCGTTGTCATATATCTTATCGCCTCTTCGCTTAATTACATTAACTTTGATTCTGGTGGGGGACTTCTGTAGTGACCCTCCATTAGGGTTTTGACCTAAATATGGTGTATTTTAAATGTCTTTACCAAAATGGCGATTCTAACCTTTCCAGTATTTAATGTCAGTGGTTTATAACCAGTTCGAACCAGTTTTGACGTATTCGGTAATTTTCCGTCACGTTCGAATCTTTTATATTGTTTAAACCAATCCATGTATTTCTATGTTCGCGCTGTATCTGTGTCCGAGATCGGACCAATCCGCATTCGCCTTTCATCAATAATTTTCCCCGACGTGGCGTTGGACCAACCAATCAACGCTCGGTATTTCGCGTCCAGTGTGGGCGATTTCCACGCGATTTCATTTTTCTTCACTCCCTTTTTCTCCGCTGTTTGAGGAACATCTCCAGCCGGGTTGAGTCGACTGCAAGCAATTTCATCTACGATGAACTGATTTCTTTTTCTTCAACTTCGAATTTCTACATTTTTAATCCAATGAACTGATATTTTGTTCTGGTTTTCGGCAGTAGTTTCACTCACTTTTGAGTCCCGAATAACCACTGCATTTATCAAGTTTATATTTAACTTCCTGCTCGTTTTCTCCCACGGATCGACATTATGGCATCGCCTACATACCCGTCTCTTCGCCGGGATTTCGTCATCAGGAACTTCAATTTTTCGATTGCTTCGCCACTTCAGCATAACTGGTGCTCGTAACGCTCGAGCCCGACCGCTGATCCTCGGCAATCGTATTTCTCTCGTCAGCATGACTCACCGCTGCCTTCGTCTTCAAACTCTTTGGACTGCACAGCTTGTCCGCACGACTGAGGATTCATTCGCTGTCTTCCTCGACCGCCGACAGACCGCAGTCATCATTATTCCAGCACGAGTCACCACCGTCTTCGGTCTTCGAACTCTTTCATCGTTCCTTCGCGTCTCCAAGTCTACGAGTTGTCGATCACCTCGTCGAGCTCGCTTTCGTATCCTTCATTACAATTTTCGCGTAAACCCGATCTACATAACCGTTTTACCCATTTCCATATTTATCTTTCGCGAACTCTCCCGGAATTTCTTGTAAGCTTACGATTTGATAAATGCCTACGTACGATTCTATAAATGTTTCATACTTTGTAATTTCATACCCGGCGGCGGCCTTCCGCCTTATAAACAGCGCCACCCATTTCATTGTATATTTCTGTATAATTATGTTTGATATTATGTGCAATATTTATTGATCTTATGTCTCAAGATATCATAGCTGTTCGTTACGCATTAATTATACAAAAAAATGTAGGAAAGGGAATGATTTCTGGTAAGCTTTGTTCATTACTCTCTGCCTCTATTTTATACCCACCTATATCCACATCTTCCCACTCGTCCTAGAAGAAAAATGAAATCGCGCGGAAATCGCCCACACTGGACGCGAAATACCGAGCGTTGATTGGTTGGTCCAACGCCACGTCGAGGAAAATTATTGATGAAAGGCGAACGCGGTTTGGTCCGATCTCGGCAACAGCTACGGCGCGAACATAGAAATACATGGATTGGTTTAAACAATGTAAAAGATTCGAACGTGACAGAAAATTACCGAATACGTCAAAACTGGTTCGAACAGGTTATAAACCACTGACATTGAAGTACGGGAAAGGTTAGAATCGCCATTTTGGTGAAGCAATTTAAAAGACACCATATTTAGGTCAAAGCAGAGATTCCCTTAATATATCCAGTCTTCATCACTTCAAAAGTACACTTACATACAATTGTTTCCCGTGCATTCATCAGTGTTCATGATTCCATTATTACGAATTTTGTACACGGACGTATAAAGTATGATCTTGATTTTGTACACAACCTTATTGGCGACCAGAATTTTAGGGTAGTCTGTCGACCCCCTAAAAGCTGAAATCTGTCATTGGTCATTCTGTACTCTATTTTGTTCAAACTTAGTTTCAATTGGTATATCCGATATTGATTTGTACGTATTCCTGTGGGGGAAAATATCATCTTGATTTTGTACCACAGCTTATGGGAGACCAACATTTTAGGGGCATCTGTCGACCCTAAAGCGGTTGAAAATTTGTTTGTCATTGGTCACTCTCTACTCTGGGGTGTTTAAGCTTTAATTTGAAACTTATTTTGATTGTTATGTCCCATGTTGATTTAGTACATATGCCTATTGGGAAAAATTTAATCTTGATTTTGTACATAACCTCATAGGCACCGAAATTTTAGGGGCGTCTGGCGGGCCTTTTCCACCATCTACATAGTTTTGCAGTGCCCATTCATCTACCTTTACTATGGCGAATCATTTAACGTAGGTTCCGAGCGGTAACCTTTCCAGCTGGGCTAGCCGATTTTTTTTTACCACTTTGGGTCCCTCCCATGGCCACATCCACCAGATAGGACGGTTTATCCCCATCTCGTCCAATGCCATCTCGTCCAATGACCGTTTCGTCCAGACGCGCTTCGTCTAACATTAGGTCGTCCAATTACCGTTTTGTCCAATATTCATTTCGTCCAATAGCCGCTTTGTCCAATAACCAGTTAGTCCAATATCCTGTTCGTCCAATAGCCATTTTGTCCATTAACATTTGGTCCAATAATCAATTTGTCCAATAGCCATTTGGGCTGACATCACTTCGTCCAATCACCAGTTTGTCCAATATCACCTAGTCCATTCATTATTTGGGCTAATCCTAGTTTGTCTAATAGTCAATTGGTCTAATTTCCATATGGTCTAACTACTATTTGGTCCATTATCCATTTGGTCTATAACATCATTTCGTCTATTTTATATTTGGTCCAATACTTGCCCGGTCTAATAGTCAGTCTGTCTAATAACCATTCAGTCTAATACACACTAATTGGGCCCCGTAACATAAAGCTTTGCAATCGATCGTACGATTGATATCAATCGCAAGTCTATGGGAAATCATGTACAAAAGTTTGCGATTGATTGCAAACTTGCTTTATGTTACAGGCCCTTGGTCCAATTACCATGGCGTCTAATCCGTATGTCATTCATGTTTATTTGAACAACACTGTTTGGGTACGTAAATTTACCGTAATAATTAATTTCCCGGCAAGCCAAAATGAACATTTTTCTTTCCTTCTCTTTTTTTGGGGGGAGGCGTTTTTCGGCAATATTTTCGGCATTTTGTTTTCTTTTTTTTGTCGGCATTTGCTTCTTTTTTTCCCCTTTTTCTTTCTTCCTCCCCCCCCCCCCCCCTTTTTCCTTTTTTCTCCCGAGCAAAAAAAGGGGGGCTGGATCCGCCACTGATATGCATTGATTTTATTGATCTCAATCATCTCAATATCATCTGTACCTCTAATTTCCCGGCAAGCCAAAATGAACATTTTTCTTCCTTTCTTTCTTTTTTTTTTTTTTTTTTTTTTTTTGGGGGGGGGGGGGAGAGGAGGCGTTTTTTCGGCAATTTTTTCGGCATTTTCTTTTCCTTTTTTTCGGCATTTTTCCCCCCTTTTGGACGTGTGGACGAGATGGCAATGATAATGCTCTTGTATATATACCAAACGGTAATTAGACTAATTTGTCATTAGCCCAACCGAAGAATGGACTGAATTATAATTAGACTAACTAATGATGAGACTAAATGTTAATTGTACCAATTGGTAAATAGACTGAGGCGTCGTGGCGTGCGCCTGAAATCAAGCTGTTCGGGACAGTCATAGACTTGGGTTAGTTCCAGCCTGTGGGTTCGAAGCCTGGTCACATACCCTCTTTCGGATGGCGTTAAGAAGGCGATCCTCTTTCTTTCTTCTTCTTCTGGGCTAAATATTCAAATTTGAATGATACACGCCTCTAAACTACGTCCTTTCCTTCCCTTTTATGGGCGAGGTGATAATTAGACGAACTAATGTTAGACAAACTGACGATAGACTAACCGGTAATTGGACCAAATGACATCGGACAATATGATGATTGGACAAAGTAACACTAGACAAAGTGGTGATTGGACGAAGTAGAACTAGACCACATGATGATTGGACGAATAGGATATTGGACAAAATGAAGATGGACCATAGGGTTATTGGACGAAATGGCTATTGGACGAACGGGATATTGGACAAAATGGTTATTGAACAAAGCGGCAATTGGACGAAACGGTCATTGGACGAGATGGCATTGGACGAGATGGCAATTTACCGATAGGACATGCCAGATGGCCAATTCGTAATATTGGAGAGTACGATCCTTATATCCATGAACATTAAAATTGGTAACCTGTCCAGCTAGGCTAACCCTTGCTGGTTGCCGGTCTATTTCGGGCCAAATACGTGGGAAGGCTTTGGAGTGGTTCAGGAGTTATCTTTCCAATAGAAAACAATATATTTTTTTAATGGCTGTTCCTCTGAATTGCGAGATATTACGTGTAGTGTCCCTCAAGGGAGTTTGTTAGGCTCTCTATTGTTTATTATCTATATCAACGATTTTTTTTTTTATAGATCATCAGATATGGCATTTTTTATATTATTTGCTGACGATACAAACTTGTTTTTCTCTCATTCAAATCCAAACAACCTTGTTAAAATTGTGAATACTGAACTAAAAAACATTACTCAGTGGATTCGAGCAAATAGATTATCTCTAAATTAAGAAAAGACCAAATATATCTTTTTTAGTAATTCAATTGATGCCTTACCAGCTGATATAAATTTTGATGACACTCCCTTAGAAAAGGTACTATATTCTAAGTTTCTTGGTGTAATAATTGACAATAAGCTTTCATGGAAGATTCATATCGATAATATTTCTAAAAATATTTCACGCAACATAGGTATACTAAATAGACTAAAGATCCAACTTCCACCTTCTGCCTTACTAACATTATATTTTTCTCTAACATTACCGTATTTGAATTACGGCTTTCTTGCTTGGGGCAACGCTCACCAAACTATCTTACACAAACTGTTATTGTTGCAAAAAAGAGCGGTTAGAATTATTAATCAAGTAGATTTTCGTGCTCATACTGATACATTTTTCTATGATAGTAGTATTCTGAAAGTAAAAAATTTATATCTGCTTCAATTAGGTCAATTTATGTTTAAGTATGCTAACGATTTGTTGCCAAATTCTTTCGATAATATGTTTTTAAGAAATCGCCAAATTCATTATTACCCAACGAGACGATCAGAAGAGTTTCATTTGCCTTTGCTTAGAACTCTCTTCGCTAAAAATACGTTTATATGAAGGTCCAAACCTCTGGAATTCTTTTTCTGATTACTTAAGAAATTGTCCTTCTTTCTATTTGTTAAAAAAAAATGAAATTATCGTTACTCTTAAAATACAAAGATTAAGTTATTGTTTCCGCTACGCGCGCTTCCATACAGTATCTGTCCTGATCATCTGAATGATTTTGCATTATCACTCTTGCTTTCTCTTATTATTTATTCCATAAGCGCAGTGTTACCTTATTTAAATATCTAAATTTTTAAATGTTTGATGCTATGACAATTTCGTTTCGACAGTAATTCTTCAGGGTATGAAACATTTAATTTTCGTTTAAGTTTTGTGCTATAATTTTTGTTCTTGTTATACATATGTTTGTGTTTTGTAATGTTGTCTGTCCCATATCGTATTTTATATGTCCGTCTTCGCAGGATTATAGTTAATGTAGCATAACAATTGCTATTGTAAATATTGTCGCCGTTATCATTATTTGTTGTTCTTTTCTTACAAAATCAAGTATTTTCCAACCAACAAATTTGTTGTTGTTGTTTTTTTTGTTGATGTGGTATAAAAAAAACCTGTTATTTCACTTGGTCCTAAGCAATACAAGCTTTGCTTTTAATTAAGGTTCCCCCACTTTTGTTATCTTTTTTGACTAATTCTTATCAATGTTTCGATTTTGTGTAACTATTTCTTGATTGATATGTATTATTGTCATATATGATTTGTTATTGTAAACGAAAGTGGAAAAATAAATTCAAAATAAAAATCAAAATCAAACAGATTGATGATACACTTTACTTGAAAATTCTGTTTCTAGACTACCATAAAAAATGCATTGGTTAGAATTAGGGGATAACTTATTTTGTTGTGTCTTTTGATTTAACAATTACGTTAAAAGGCTTTTACAAGTCATTAAATGTGGCTAAATATGTCTCCCTTGATATGAACCATGTAAGGCCTAAGGATTATTACAATGCTAGTTTGTATTTTAACAGAGAATCGACTTCCATTTGACACAATTACGCTGATTTCTTTACCTTACCTTCGAAAAATATTGCGGATTTAGATTAATTTAAGGCTATGCTGACCAAGTATTTCTTCAAAAAATTATTTGCATATACATGTACATGAAAACAGTACACAATATCAGATGTACATGGTTTTCTTGCTTTTAACCCGTATTAGGCCGGGGTATTTTGAAAAAAAAAATGGGGGGGGGGGGGGGGGGGGTAAGCGGGGGTCGAACCCCCCTCCCAAATTCTGTTTTCGGCCTTCGATGGCGGTATGTCGCGAAAATTTGCAAGCGAATAAAATATTATAAACTCCTCAAAAAAGTTTGGAAATCTAAGTTTACGGACACATCGCAAAAATATGGGAAAAGTATTTCCATATCGAGTCATATTACTGAAAAGAGTGTTTTATTATCTGAAGAATGACACCTCATTTGTTTCCAGATGTTATCTCACAGCTGAGTAATTCCCTTTGAGGTATTAAAAAAAGAATGGACGCAAAAGCTGCAAATCAGTAATTGATATATTGTAGTGACGTTGTTAAAGTATGGATTTGAATGGATACAAGCCTGTGAATGGATAGATCGATGAATAAAATAACAAATAATCAATGCTAATCAACATGTAACATTTTTTATTACAATGACTGGTAACAATCTAAAAATTCCACCTGAAAAAAAAAGTTCATATAAATGTAAAAAAATGAGGTATGAATTTTCATGTGAATTATTTGAAAAAAAAAATTTGCTTTGACATTAACACAAAATGCTTGTATAAAATGTTGCGTAAATCGTAACGATAGGTCCGATTTCCGTTACAAAAAAAAAACGGTCTTGAAAGTTGCGACCGTGTTCGGGTTAAAGTAGATCTATAATCTCTGTACTACTATTGTTTATTTTCGTTTGCAAGCGCATATGGACATGCCATGGCTATTTATTATGCTCTAAACAAGAATGTAACATTTTTACTACCATTATAACCTTTGATAGCATTAGGCTCGAAGAAGTATTTTGAAATAATTGAAGTAAACTTCAGAACACACGAAGGAAATATATAACATACGAAGGAAAACAAAAGAAATTGTCGGATACCACGTTTTCTCTTTGCGGTGCCTAATAAAGAGTAAATTCACTCTAAAAAATAGCCTATGTGTTATGCGCTATATTAGAATTGAGCATTTTAAAGGTAGAATACTACTTTTGCGAGCTAAAATCTGTCATTCCAAGAATTTAGTGTTATGATAAATGGTATACATTACCATATTTTATCGCCATTCAAGTAAGCTCGAAGATGGCTATAATATATTATTTCAAGTTATTGTAACAATCCGTGCACGGTGTGGCAGTGTATTGAAATGCATACTCTACGTGCTCTTAGAAGGCTGTGTGTATGGCAACGCGCTAGGAATTACCGCGATACCGATGGTGTGAAGCTGAATTATGATAGAACAGATTTTTATTTGAATTAAATATTCGGACTACATTCAACCAAAATCCTTCATAGAGGTTATTATTTTGGAATATCTGAGGTACACCACATGTTGTAAAAAGGAAATATATAAAATACGAAGAAAATCAAAACATAAAGAAAAGAAATTGACGGGTTGCTTACCATTTCCTGTGGATGTAATTGGGCAAAGTGTGATCTGGCATTCAGGACTGCTCGTAGGGAATCCTTGTGCTGTATTGAAAAAAAAAAGATTGGCGGAAAAATAAAATGACATTTAAATCATACATATGATCGGTTAAAAGTTTTGAGCATAGAAGAATCGTACTTACATTTTGATACAATAGAATATATAATTGTGAACGGAATTTCCTTTGAAATTCAAATTTGACCTTTAAATCATATTTAGCGCCCTCTCTCGATGATAATGATATTTTGTTTGTTATCGAGCATATGTGAGGTATTTGCGAGATTTGACAAAAGGAATGATA
>BQKZ01002827.1:54455-64483 GCA_036244855.1 Temnopleurus reevesii | reverse complement strand
TTAGGAGCACACAGAAGAAATCCTCAAACCATAATGGATATGTGTCAGCCATTTGATGTCACTTTTGTCATAGACTTTAAAGGGAAATTAAACCCAGACATGAATATACTGTCAGGGGATGGAGAAAAATACAATGATCAAACTGTGAAAAATTTGGGGAAAATCGACCCACCTATTTAAAAAGTTATGAATGTTCAAAGTTTTGATTTACCCCCCATTAAAAAAATTATGTATTTCCCAAGTTTTGATTGGCACCTGTCATGGGATTGAGTTGGCAACAGACGTGCACAAAATGGCTGCCAACATGGACAACTCTACATCCACTTTGTATTATCTTTTTCTTTTTGTCGAAAAGTACACACAAGTCTACTTTTTTGTAATACAATGATATAGCCATCAATTCTGCAAGCATTCAATAAAGAATGAAGGTAATTCCTCGATTGAAATATGGCAATGAACCATTTTTAATAAATTCATGAGCAAAATTATTGAGGAGTTCTCCCTGTATGACATCACAGATTATTCCAAAATTGCCAATTCAATGATGCCCATTGCAGGTGAAAATGATAACTTTGAAAATTCATAACTTCTGATTTGATTGTCTAATTTTGCTCAAATTTTCAGTTTGTTCATCTTATTTTTCTTATATTTACAGACAGCACATGATTGTCAAACTGAAGTCCCCCTTTAACTCTTAAAAGGCCGTAAGTTATATTACAACAAAAGTAACACAATTATAGCACAATAAGCAAAGATAAAGATGATGCGTTGATGAATTGACAATCTACTTCTGCAATTCTGAATGAATACCATAATGATACTATAAGATCAATAGAAAAATTCTATCAGTTGACAAGTAATCTAATGTTATAATGGGTATCTGCAGACAGCATTTAATTTTGTTTTTGTAGAAAACAGGATGGAAGAATGCAAATTGGATTAGATGTCAAAACATATTTCAGAGATTGTACTGACAACAACATCAACAGATATGCTACTGGGCGGTGAGGAATTTTTGGGAAGGGCTGAAAATTATCTGAATAATGAATTTCTGCCTAGATACTTTATCTCCTACCACATGATTGGAGATCATTATCTATGTATATAATAAACTCATAGTGTAGAAACAGCGAATACACAAAATTGTTGAAAGATAGTATTACTCTTAGTAATCAAAACCAACCACACCTTCTAAATAACCTTTAAACCCAATTGCAATATGATATTGTTTTGGAATTGAACCCTCGATGTATTTCAGATAGACATAATCAAACTCTGTCAGTCTTGCTTTTAGATATAAAGCAAGCATTTACACTGTATGTGGAATTTTGGAGTATGCAAATAATTTATTCATGTTAAATTTTGAAATAAGTAAATAAGTTCATGTATTAATTCCTGTACAAGTTACTACTTTAAAGCACAGCTGCATATTTCAACTAAACTATATTCTCATTTCAAAATCATGTGGCACTGAGAGATGATTATCGTAATACCCCAAATAATATACTTCAAATAACATTGAAAATATGATTCTACATAAATGAAAACATGTATGCAAATGTTATATAACCCCTGATCCTATTTCATTGATGTGGCTAAGATCAATTGTAATGTGATTATCAATCATACCATATAAAGAAAAGATCATGCCAAAAACAAGATGTGTTATCATTTTGGAAAACACAAGCATTATAGACACGAAAATAATAGCATACAATTATGCTGAAGAGGTCAGGCAAATTCCTGTCCAATTTGAACAATTCTCTGGTAACTTTTTGTATTGCTTCTCCAGATGAAGTATAAAAGGACCGCAAAAAGTGAGGAATAGGCTTTCAGGTTGCAATTTATTTGTAATGTAATAGGTACAAAACTTATCAGAGTTTTAACTATTTCAGTCTTTTTCTTGCAGTACCCGAACATGAGCTGAAGTATCATACTCTATAAGGCACTTGTGATACAATTACAGGAAACGCTACCAAAATCAAATCTCTTAGAACCTCGAATATCTATTAAACTATTTGACAAACAAAAATATTGTACAGATATAGTACAACCTGTAAACAACATGTAACATGATATAAACTATTTCCGTAAAATTAAGCCCAATGCCAATTCAATGCTCATTTGCAATGCAATTCAATTCAGAACCGGCTTGTGATTGTGTCTGCACAGTTCAATGCACGGTGTATGTTTTTTTTTGTCCCATGACCCACTTTATTTCATGGAAAGAGATTATATTGCATTACGTATATTTTACATGAATTGGTCCATTTTGTTTCTTTGGCGATATTCACACTAACATAGGTTTGACTTTGATAGAGTTTAATGTAATTCCGTTCAGATCTAAATCCTCTCCCATGAGAGACCAGCATCTGCAGTGTCCCGTCCTACAGGACTTCATGGCCTGGTAACGGGAACCTTTCAGCGAATGTCTCCACTTCTTTCTCAAGGGCAAGCAGCCTGGCTTGGAAGTCAGGATTGGTTGTGACGTAATTCCTGAAGTCTTTGACCAACTTGCTACCGCACTTCTCATTAGCTTCTGCTGTCATCTTCAGACCTGGGCGATGCAGGGATGAAAAGAAAGATGAGTTAAAATAAGCTCTTAGAACAGGACTCCTTGCTAACAAAAGGTGCTTTCTGTGTATTCTATTAGCCCCTCCTGAACCCTCTGATCACACATACATACATTAATGCCCAAAGTCGATGTTTGAAAGGATTATCAAATACTTCAGTGTTGTCAAATACTGTACTTCAAGAACAGATTCACAAAACCCAAATACAGCAATTGAAGAACGGTTTTCCGAGGCTAAGGTCATGATCAACTCTTAACACCTCCATAAATAGTTAAAAGAAAATACCATTATTCTTATACTCATGCTAAACAAGCTCAGGGAGAGGGGAGAGGGAAATTGGAGTTTCCTGCAATCATCACTCGAATTTGGAAATTTATGCCAGAAGAGAGAGAGAGAGAGAGAGAGAAAGGGGGGGGGGCCAACCATTAACAACACCATTCAAATGAAGTGGGCAGGGCTTGAATATCCAGTTTAGTACAGGGCATATGTCACAATGTCCTGACAAACTTATGCTTTTTAATTCATTCATTTTTAAAATTTTCATTCATAGAAATTGTTTGACAACAAGTCCAAACAAATAAACATATGCATGAATAGACTACTATATAAGCTGAAATCTTGCTGGGGTTTTATCTTCTTCAATGATCTCTCAAAACGTGAAAATGGGAGCGTCGTGGTGTAGTGGTTCGGACTCTCGCCTCTTAACTAGAGGTTCGGTGGTTCGAATCTCTCCCAGGGCGTTAATTTCCTTCAGCAAGAAATTTACCCACATTGTGCTGCACCCAACCCAGGTGAGGTGAATGGGTACCTGGCAGGAATCTTTATTCCTTGAAATGCCATGTGCGCTGGTGGCTGCCGGGCTAAAGCCAGGGTAATAAATGCAAAGCGAGTGGATACGTGCGCTATATAAATTGCATATATTATTATATTATTAAATAACAACCATCCAATACATAAATAGCTCTGAAATTCAGTGTACAAAACAAATTTATGCATGCTGTTATTTTTGGCTTTCACAGTACACATCATCGACTGCAATGTTGAAATATAAACCTGAGCCACATTCAGCTAACGAGCGATGAACGACTCACCTCTGTCAATATAATCTACCACTGTCATGAAGTCTGCAAGCTTGAAGTTTCTTGATGTGAGAGCCGGAGTACCGATCCTTAGTCCGCCTGGCTTCAAAGCACTCTTATCTCCTGGGCACGTGTTCTTGTTAAGGACAATCCCCATGCGCTCTAGGACAAACTCACCACGAGCACCGTCCAAGCCTAGAGGTCGAAGGTCAAGGAGAAGGAGATGGGTGTCTGTTCCTCCTGCAAAAGAAAATATTAGGAAGTGATGATCCATGCTTGGGGGTCATTAGTTTGTATTTGCCTCTGCCCTTGTATGACCACAAAGTTTTTTAAAATCACAATATAAATACTGTGAATTATACTGTAATACTGTAGTAAATGAGCACAGGAAAATTCAAAATATAACTACAATATCCCGTGCATTTATTCCATGCCCACACGTGTGATAAACGTGTGATAAAATGGTCAATTGCAAATGAAAAGAGCTATATTCCTACACTGTAAGCTGAAATTTTCACGTTGGTTTATAATACGCACATTCCGCAGTCTTGGCACAAAATTTTCTAGTATGTATGATGCACATTTATATGTGTATAAACATCGTCAAAAACATGAAAATAACAAGCCAATCTGTTGAACTGGTCTGATATTGCATAAATATCTGAACCCTAAACTATTGGCTCATACAGTATCTAACTAATTCACTCTTGCATCATATCAATAATTCAAGATGACAGATACTCCCATTCAATGTATAAATAATACATTGAAGGTCAAGCCTTCAATCGAGATATATGACATGATGATGTATTGCTCTCCCCCCCCCCTTTAACCTAGAGTTCTAAATATTTAAATGTGTCCCCATACATGCAGGAAAGTGATTTTCACCTTATAATTCCACAAATAAAGGCCTACTGAAATCTATTCATCGGAAAACCCTTGAAATGCCAAGTAAGTTTTGTCTTGCACTCACCTGTACATATGGTATAACCCCTCCTCATGAGTTCAGCCGCCATGGCCTGTGCGTTGGCGACGACATCTTGTGCATACTGCTTGAACTCTGGCTGGGATGCCTGCCTTAATGCAACACCAACACCTGTTGAAGGAAAAAGGTTATTATTGCAGTGATCTACAAACAAATATCCTGACTGTGCAATTGACTCTGCAAAAGTTGAACATGTATTGACCATTCCACAATGAAGTAACTTTACTCAGTTGATCAAGCTCCACAAAACTTTATGGTGACAGTGTAAAAAAGAATAAACATAAAAACTATGTCACAATTTTCTAGACAATGTTCAAAATAGGATTTTGTTCAGCTGTTTTAAATACCTTTGCTATTAAAACTGGTCTGGTTTTGCTTGAAAGGTAGTTACTGAATTGTTAAATTGCTTATTATTTGTTGTTAGTTCCAGACATGTATGAGATGCAGTGTGTAGCTTTTCCAGAAAGGCATACAATAGGACCATCTTGAGAGTTGGCACATCATGCCATATTCCCCCAATACAACCAACCTATAAATGCAATCAATTAAAAATGCAAACTTTGCATTAATATTTGTTTGGGCTTCAAGGTTGGTTATTCAACAGATTCAAACATTTATTTGAAAATTTGAAATGTATTGTACCTTTCCCAGATTTGTCACATTTACTGGCACTCAATATTTGTTGCTCTGATACAAAAGATACCTCCCAACATCAAAGAATTAGAAAATATTGTTTTCTAGATTGTGAAATCCTCTAGAAGAAACAGGTGGATGTATAATGGTTTTGTTCTGTTCCTAATATATTACCCAAATGATGAAGGGCAATGAAAAAAATATATATACCATATGTCCCAAAAAAATGACAACGGGGCTTTCAGGATTAATAACTTTTGAAAATGAATATGAAAATAAATGCGGTTTGGCATGTCGAACATATAACTATTAACCTATATCTGGTGAAAATTTTATGAGATTTGCTTGAGTGGTTACAGAGAAATGAAGCTTTTTGTAGCGGGTGTCATAATTCCGTTCTGCACAAGTTTCTTTTATCTTTTATCTTTTAAACCCCAAAGCAGTAACATTCCTTTTGAGCAATGAGTCGTGGGAAGTTTAAATAACCATTGTGCACGTCTCTATCCTCACAAACTTGTGCAGAACGGAATTATGACATCCGATACAAAAAGCTTCATTTCTTTGTAACCACTCAAGCAAATCTCATGAAATTTTCACCAAATATAGATGAATAGTTATATATTTGACATGCCAAACCGCATCTATTTTCATATTCATTTTCAAAAGTTATTAATCCTGAAAGCCCCGTTGTCATTTTTTTTGGGACATATGGTATGCTTTTAGCCTGGTAGTTATTGGATCAAGAATGTAAGCAATATTATTGCTGAACAGATTTCAACACTGGACAAAAAGTGAAAACCCATCCCTTAGCATCTGTGGATATTAATGTTTTGAAAAAACATATTTTGTAGTTCACTCACGTTGTGTCTAGCACACTTGTCAGGGAAATCTGTTGAAAATGACATGAAAATAGCATAAAAAATGATCCGTTCTGTATTTCACGATTTATGATACTTTGTATGGCTTCGTGATAGAACCTACCTCCTACTGCATGCATATGAGGACCACCTTGAAGACCTGGGAAGACTGCTTCATTGATTGGTTTCTCAAGGTCATACATCACCTCGGTCCCATTCTTCAGGACCTTGCGAACACCTGATGGAAAGACAAATATTTGAGAATATCAGTACCTTTTAATTAGGAAGACAGTTTACATCACCGTAATACTTTTCAAACTAGGAGTTGGATTCTAAATGAGACTTCCGCTAAAGCTGCAAAATATTAAGGACATTCCTTTCCAAAAACTGCTGGGATTCTAAAATTGTCTCTCTTTACGATTTGTAGAGCAGAGAGTATGACAGAATTCATACTGCAGACATTATACAGTATGCAGAATGATCAGAATTGAAAATGATACATAGCTACAGAGAAAATTTTAACAAAGTAGCCATATCACATAAAAAAATGTCATATACAAGTATCTCATTTGTTACATCTCCATCCCCGATTGCCTATGACCTCATTATTCTCATCACTTGATCCAACTTTGTAGAAGACGCATGGGGTTGGAAATGAAGAGTCAAGTCAACAAGCAGTTGAACCAAACATTTTTTAAGATATAAAGATAAAAAGATAATGTGATGACTGACCTTGGGCTTCCTCTGAAAAGAAAATATTTGGTTCAGGTCTTTGTTGATTCACATCTTAATTCTTCATCATCGCTATAAGAACAGACCGCCATTACGAGTATTTTCGTACTTCGCATAAACTATTCCGGGAGAATTTTATCTTTAATGTTGCATTGCTAAATGAAAGCTTTGCTCACCTTTTCTATAGAAGATAATGCCTGAGCGTGGTCCTCTGAGTGTCTTGTGTGTTGTGCTTGTAACGATGTCACAGTACTCGAATGGATTGGCTACGACGCCTGCTGCCACCAATCCACTTACGTGAGCCATGTCCGCCATGAGATACGCATCGTTCTCATCAGCAATCTCACGGAAACGTTTGTAGTCCAGGTTCCTGGGATAGCAGCTCATACCTATTACACAAAAAAAAAATGGTAGAAAATATGTTGTATGTATTCATATTATTTTTGTTTTGTTATATAATTTTTTGTAATATATTTCTATAGTTTATAGCCTGTTCAATAGTTCAAATGTTAACTTTGGTATAATAATAAAAGTGTGCACACGAATTGATTATGAAAAGATTTTACACAACACAAACATATTCATTCATGCAGGAAGGAATCTTAATGGCAGCTTCATAATATCATCTTGCATCTATCTGTTTATTAACTAATATTCAATTCAAGTATTTCTCCATTTTTTTTTTAGCGGAGGTGCGATAATCGTCACTCATAATCTACTAATAAGTGGTTTGAGGTATATTCCTTTTTTTATTTGTCATATCTTTTACGATTTCTGTCGAAACAGAAAATGTGGCCACATACTAGAATTCATTGAGTAATTGCAACCTTCAAATATCAATACAAGTTCATTCTTTACTAACCTGCAATGATCATATTTGGGCGGAACAGTCTTGCATTCACAGCAAGAGCATCATAGTCGATAATACCAGTCTTCTGATCAACTCTGTACGGCATAGATTCAAAGAATACCGAGGTCGCAGAGATCTTCTTCTTGGTCGTCATGAAGCCGTGGGTCAGATGACCACCGTCCGGGAGATCGAGCCCCATGATGCGACCGTGAGCGCCGATCACACCGGTGTAGACGGCAAAGTTTGCTGGGGATCCGGAGTACGGCTGGACGTTCACTCCCCATTCCTCCTCCTTGAGATGATAGGCTTCTAAAGCCCTCTTTTGCGTTAGTCGCTCCATCTGATCAAAGAACTGTGTTCCTCCATAATACCTGTAAAAACAAAAGTAATTTTTCTTTTGCATTTTTTAACAAACATCATCAGAGTCATTTATGAATTCAAAAGATGTTCTTGTAGTGTTATTTACAAAACTTTTCACCATCATACTATATCATGTACATACTGTATCTATAATATGCTTCAAAATTAATTTCCAAAGGTTGAAACCTCGAGAAGAAAAATACTTTGTCTTTACCTAGATTTCTATGTCTTACTTGCTGCTTATCATATTTGCTGTACACCTTTGTAAGGAACCAAAGTGGGAAAAAACAAAATCAAATATGGATTCCTAAATTTAAAAAAAAACAAAAACAAAAACAAAGGCAACATGTTCAACAATAGGTATTTAAACGAAGCTGTCTATCAACGGAAAATATATTTTTTAAAATCCAAAGTCCATGTCACCACATTGATCAAACAAAATCTTGAAAGAGAATGTATAGCTATGATATGATATATGATGTACATGCAATATGATAAAGAAAAAAATGTAATATTAATCTTTGGGCATCAAGCCAACTTGTTTCAACTACAAGTAGTACAACTAACTTCCATACCTGTTGCCAGGGTAACCCTCGCAATACTTGTTCTGCAGACAGGATCCTAGGGCCTCAAGAACGGCTCGGCTCGGGAAGTTCTCTGATGCGATCAGCTCCAGGCCTTTCCTCTGACGCTCTTTCTCCTTGATGATGATGTCATACATCTCAGGATCGTTCTCTTCTAAGGACTGATGTCCGAACCAGCGGGCGCCGTCACCGTGACCATTGATCTCCATCTTGGTTCCGTTGACGGTAGCCAGCTCCTCTGCACAGGGGAGGGGAACCAAAAAAAGACGAACATTTAATAATAATAAAGAAATTCAGGAAGAGAGCTGCTATAACTGCTGATGAAGGATAGTTGTGGAATAAAAGGAGTTTGAGATTTTGATCCAAACAATAAAGGGCTAGAAATAAAAGGAAAGTGCTACTGTTGCAAACATGACACTAGCATGTAGCACATTACATTTTAGGAGAGGAGAAAAATACATGTAGTTGAAATTTGTAAATGACACGAGAGTTGAAAAACGTGAGGAAAAAGAAGAAACAAAACAAAAGCACATAAAGATGACGAGTAGCCACCTTATCCTAGAGGAATGGAAGGGAACTTGTTTACATACAATTATAACGATGGCAATAAGAAACCTTTTTGTTTGCAGAGAAAAAATACAGTGTGTTAAAAACACAATCTAAATGACATAGAGTATACAATACATATATGGATTAAGATTACCAGAGAAAACTTTTCCCAATTTGGAATGGTCAGTATCATCGGATGCAGGCTTCTACCCATCTACAACACCCTTGGACTTAGGGTTTGACCCATCTAGAACACCATTGGATGCAAGCTTCGATTCTTCGACAACACCGTTGTCATGCGCTGTCTTCACTCCATTTTTAGAGATTTCA
Source organism: Temnopleurus reevesii (assembly GCA_036244855.1). Classification (NCBI taxonomy): domain Eukaryota; kingdom Metazoa; phylum Echinodermata; class Echinoidea; order Temnopleuroida; family Temnopleuridae; genus Temnopleurus; species Temnopleurus reevesii. The sequence goes on along the minus strand of BQKZ01002827.1, from coordinate 54,951 downwards.
TTTGCAGAATTCACTCCATCTGTGATGCCATTGCTAACATGCTTCCCTCCAATACCATTGGTCACTGGTTGAGCTCCATTCAAAGTAGCCATTTTCTTCTTAGATCGGGAGGATTAAGATTGTGGTGTGTGATACAGAAGAGGCCTGATCAGTGATGTGAGTGAATCAGTGATGAGGATACTTGTAACTAAGTGTGATGAAGTATGAAAACACTTTCAGCTTCAACTATGGAGAATCTCTAACGATGCACTGTGAGCAGAATAGGACAAATTATTTTGGACAAAGTAAACAACTTCATTCAGGCATCCACAATAGCTCAATACACAAAAAAAGAAAATATCCTCACTATTCATTGTGTGACGCCTGTTTGACATATTTAAGCTGAAGAAGAGGAATAGGGAATTTTCTTTTGTGTGTATCTAGCTATTGTAAATGGTTAAATGAAGTTGTTTACCTTGTCCAACGCCTTTGTCCATTCTGCTCACAGTAATAAACT
>BQKZ01002827.1:16779-29314 GCA_036244855.1 Temnopleurus reevesii | reverse complement strand
GGACTCATTTTGATCTTCAACCTGTGAGAAAATGAAGAAAACGGTAGTAGAACATTCTCCAACTTCATGAAAAATTGGACTTTCGGCCAAGCACCAATTAGAGATGTACTGTGATGGCAGTAGAAAACGTTGTAGTTTTTGAAGACTATCCGCTCAACATTTCAAGTATTCCTTAATCAGAAATAAATTGCATTACGAAGACGCTCTTGCATAAACTGCATCTTAAAATTCCTTCTGCGGCGAGGAGTTTTACAAGCAACATCATTCCCACTCCTTCAATTATTCAAATGTAATGAAGAAAATAAGAGCCTCAAGCTCTCAATATGCCCCACTCCTGTGATATCGCTTGCGGTATCCAACACGTTCCCATCAAGCCTCTTAACTTGTTTTCCCGCGCATATTTTTTCCCGCCATTTCCAGGGACGTGACGTTACACTACGGGGCTCAAGTGGCGGGAAATGGGAGCATTTGCCACCTCGAGATGTAATGATCTTGATTATGAGGGAGACTTCTCCTAGTTGATCTGCAGCACCTAATTGAGATGGGGATCAGTGAGGATGGGTCCGTTCAATAATCATGTTAGGTTTGATTAGAATTGGGATCAACTCCCGATGGTTTGGGGCATCTAGCGACATTTCGAATGACAATGTAAAGTGTATGAAAAAACCCCGAAATGTGTTGACAAAAACTTATACGTTTCTGTCTACACACTCTATCTACAAGAAAATATGTGTATATAACAAATTGTATAACCTTGGGGAATATGAAAATGATTATTGTGATGTGAGATATTAGTAAATACGGCGAAATAAGGAATTATGTTATAGAACCTCGTGTAAAATTCTGTTTACACATCTTAGTGATCGCTAACTTTTTTCCGTTGTGCAGATTGTGCCCTTCTTGAGTTCACGTAGATAATTGCCAACGTCATTTGTGAAAATGCAAAAAGTGATAGTTTTGTGATGTTTGAAACTACCCTGAAGCCAGCTGTGACGCAGTTCGATACTTAGTGGTGTGAACCCCAACGATTTATTGATTGAAATATAAAATTAGATAATAATATTTATTTCAACCCCTATTGCTTAGCAAAAGCATTGCCATCATTGTAATTATTTATTTCAGAAACACCTGGTGTGCAGTGAAAATACAATTAAGAATGCAAATTTGCCCAACAATTCCATCAATGCATATTGGAAAAATGCCACGTTGTTTTGTACTTTATTTGGTCAGGCAACAAAATATGAGAGACATGATCAGATGAAATTTATTCAATGCGTACCGGTGATTATTTATCTTTTAAGAACAAGAATTTGATATCATCAATCATTGTATCAATTTAACTTTTTTTTTGTGAGAAGTCTAAAACGGAAGGAAAATTTGCTGTTGGTCTCTTTAGCTTGTGCATTTGCATGTCATAAATTCCATGAGCATTTTAGCCATTTTCCCTAACTCTGGATTTTTTTTTGTTTTGCAAATGATTTTGCAACTTAAAATGTTTTTATTATTTTTTAATGACGATTTTGAAATCGTATGTTGATGCTTCCGACGATGGAAATGGTATTAGGTCTATACTTTTTTTTACTACATTTTCATGTTTTTTTTAACTCTTTTGATTTTTGTCGCCAAATATCTCAATGAATTAATATCAGTGGATTGTCAGTTCCACAAATATCAGAAAGAAAAACTTGCTCTTGTCATGCACGTGCAGCCATTTCAAATTTGTTGGTTATCAATAAGACAATTATTGAACTTCGTTAATCACTCCCATGACATCCGCAGTTGTTCCGAAGTGTCAAGATTATGTGATGAAAATGAGATAATTTTGAGTTGGCATCCCGGAAACAATAGGAGTTTCTAGAGATTCCGAGACTTGATTTATAATTCGGCAACCGTGAACTGTTGTGAGACGGCATTGATTTTATGCATCTGTTATTGGCAAATGTTCCTCTTTTTAAAGTACTTTAATGAATGAAAATGATAAATAATGAATGATGATAATATTGATAATAATGATAATACTGTAGACAATAATTATAATTCTAATGGTAGTCAAAAACACAACAAACAATTATATAGATTTGCTTACTTATACATGTATGTCGTTTACCAGTTTAATTATATAACTAGATCACCATAGCGGTGCATATTGGCTATGTGTTTGCTCAATCAGTAAAATACCGGGAGGTCCAGGGTTCGATTCTCGGCTGCGTCATACTGAAAAATATTAGAATTGCCGCTACCCTGTTCAGCGCTCAAGAAGAATGGGATATAGAGCAATGTCGAACTGGCATTGCTCAACGGATACCAGGCCCACGACCTAATGGGTATATAAAAACAATTTCAGCTAAGATTTGATGAAATATGGAGTTGACTTTTTCAATAACATTTATCATTATTTTAATAATTAGAATAACAACATGTACATGTATACTATTGCTTTACTACCAGTTCCCAATTAACACCTGAATGGGAATGGCAGTACGTAAATGTTCCTCCTATTTTTCTTTAATTGTTTGCCTTTTAATGAAACACGTCATCAACGAGTTTTTCTATGACATTTTACATACGGTGTAGTGAGTGAGCTCATTTGAAAAAATAATCAATATTTCAAATAGTTAATAATAATAATAATATATAGCATTTAAACACGCCATCTCTCTAGTCACCTATTCAGAGGCGCGAGACAAATTATCTAATATTATTACCCGGTCATAGCATAGCTGCCAAGTAGGCGATTCTGCATTTAGAAGAATAAATTCCTGCCGGTACCCATTCACCTCACCTGGGTTGAGTGCAGCACACTATGGCTAAATTTCTTGCTGAAGGAAATTAACGCCCTGGGAGAGATTCGAACCACCGACCCTCTAGTTAAGAGGCGAGAGTCCGAACCACTACACCACGACACTCCCATCGAGTCTGGTTTGGATCATCATTTAACTATCATGTATTTAATAACTTTTCCACGTATTGAATACACAATAAGATCGTTATTACGTCACTTACCTGAAACCCCTTCAATCGGATACACTGGAACCCACAGTCCGTCTCCACGTCTGACTGGAATTTTAACATGTTTTGATTTAATCGAAGAATGACAGCTTGCTAATCATTTTAATTTTTATTTTCAATCTATGCCCAATTGAGTGAGACGAAGCGTTCATCACAGTGTTGTGTTTTTGTCATTACCACCACGTGGAAGTGATGGAAGCATGTGGCAATGATAGTTGATATTTCACTACGAGCATGACGAGCTTGTACAGTCATGGCACATCAATTTGATGATGGATGGCTTGCTCCAAAGTAAATTATATGTCTGTTTATATTTTGTGGGTTAATCGTGTTTGACGTATCTGCTTCCTGTACACCAATAACAGATATTTTAACAAGATCATCTCCTTGATCTATAATGATGATGTACCTTCATTTTTGGAAAATAAGGCGTAGGTTACAGCATGAACATTTTTTTTTCGTTTTACTTTCTTTCTAATTATCGATCCGACTATTTTGACATTGTTGGTACACCATTGTACACGCCAGTCTTTTTGAAAATGCCGTATATTTGCTTTATATGATCTTTCAAACACACTTGGGTAGAGTTACGAGGTTCCTTGTGAAAAAAAATTATCTTTAGTCTGTCTCGGTCAGCGAACATCTTCCACTCAACTGTTACGATACCAAGCCAGACATGGTAAAGTTCATCGACCTTTCACCTTATCTCAGGTCAGACTATACCTGTACACCCAGCATGGGGTGGACAAGCTCCGGTCAGCTCACTGCCCTGGTAATCCAACACCGCGAGGGAATTCCCCCGACTGTGTGTAAAAATAGGCTCGCAGAGATCACGTGATTAGCTTCATGTAGTTGGTCTTGGCTCCAGACCTCTGGATGCGGGCTTGAGATATCCCTGAACGCTATAAGTGATTTTCAGTACTATGTAATTTAGACTAACGAGTTATTCACGATTTGACAATATTTGTTGATACAAACTCTAGAGCTACATTATAACAACTACGAATTTAGGGCGTGCCTATACTCCAACATTGCTGTATATTTTCTCATCTGCATACGGCGCCAAGTAACTTTCTTAAATGTATGTTCTGATGTATTCAATGGTTGAATAGACGGTATTTATTTAATGAAATTTACCCTTTATTTCATCATCCTCATCTTGTACTTATGCCTGCCATATTAAAGTATTTTCAAGCCGTTTTTCAAGCGTTAATGTGAAAAACCAATGCCAATGTTTAAAGCCTTTAATTTTTTTTTTCTGTTACTTTGTCTGAGAGTTAGAGTTCAGAAACATGTCATAACTGTCAACTATAAATTTTAGATTACTATCGACATGACAGCCCATCGATTTTTCCAGAAACCGAATGACTTTTCATAATTCACATCAATTGATTTCCAATTCATGATCGCTGTCAGGAATATGGCATTATTCGATTTCGCTTCTTCATCTGTAGAAAAATTCCCAGCGTGCAATGGTGGTCGTTCCCGCTTTTCCCGTTGCAGAGTAATTTTGTTCTTCAGTCCTAAATGTGTACTGGAAGTAGGACTAATGGACGCTATTCATTAGGGAGGGTGCTTTACAAGGATAATATCCATTAAAATGATTGATTTAGGCAGTGGTCCTGCCGGTACTCTAAAAGGTTTGCCAAATCGGTAAATCCATGGTCAAATATACATGGGACTCTAAGGGTAGTTTTCCTTCCATAGCTCTCATTGATTTTGGCGTCGGAAATATGTAGAAAACTAGTAGGGGAAATGCTCATAATATCAAAGTCCCATTTCGACTATCTGACCTTAAAAACTTTCAATGCTCTCAATTTTGTTTCGCTCCATGTGTACCGGTGTACTATTAGTGTCATCAAAGAATGCTAACGTGAGACAAAAGAAAATCTAAGCATGCGAAATGAAAATTGGGCACGATTATATTTTCCATAATGGGAGACAATAAATAGACATTTCAAAAAAGTCTTTCCCTTATCAGTGCGTGTGGTTTCTTTATTTAGTACTTCATTTGACGGATTCAGAGGGATGGGTTTAAGGCATAACACATACTACCCTGGTTTCTGTCAGGATATCGGGATCTCAATACTTCTTGGAAAGTGTAAAGATTGATTGGGATGCACTCATCAAATTTTGGGTGACCTTTTTCCCTGCTTGATTTAGGGGCAAAGCAGTCCCTGTGCCCCACCCGCTACCGGTTCCTGGGTCCCTGGAAGACAACAATGCTCACATCCAGGTATTTTATGATTGCACATATGGACTTGACCTTTCCACCCAGACAGCTCTTTTCATCGCTCCTCGACAATCACACAATGCCGAAATAATGCTCAAATACCTCCACTTCTCACCATTCGTTCGATATTTTTGAGGTTATATGTTCCCAGCATTTCGTGTTTTGTTCCACATGTTACCGAATACACTCCACTAGATTCTGATTTCTTCCCCGAGGTATTGTGGCATTCTTTGAGCAGAACAGAGCGAGATCTGTTGTCATGGAGGCTGGGGAGTTGGAGAAATCGCAAGCAAAATAGAAAGTTCCGAGGAGAATTCCGCCTTTAGTTTCGGAATCGCGGGAATGCACGAAATGTTGTTTACACGATAGAAATAATGTGAATGTGCATATACTGTCTAGATTTTGAACGTTACTGTGAAATTACGCGCCTTCAAATCGCAGAGGTCTGGCAATTTCTAAGAATGTCTGCCGAGCACTGATACAGATACATTGCATTTTCACGGGGTTGAAACATTTTTCTTATTGAGAAGTTAACTAAAACAATCATGATTTTGATAATGTTTCATGATGTACTGAACACTTTCTTATGCAGACATGGAAATTTGTGAGGGCCACAGTGTCTATTATTGTCTCCTCCCCCCACACATATTCTTCTGCGTGATAGGAACATAATTTTGTTCTTTGACGTTTGGTGAGAAAAGATTTTGGTCACCCTTGCGTAATAAAATATATTAGGCTTTAAAGACGAAGAGCCCGTATTCCATCTTTATCATTATTAAAAGAATAAGATATCATCAGTTTGCATGACCAGACTTTGGTTTCAAATCAGTTTTCCTCATTGGTCACATCTTGGTTCACTTTTTACAGCACTTAAAAAGCGTTTCTTGGGGCACGCCAACTTTTGAGGCTCTCGAATTTGAAAAACACTCATGAATGTTTTAGAGGGACATAGCTTTTGAAATATGGTTATGTGTGCACAGAGATTTGGCTGTGTCAACAACATTCAGTACAGACGTACTCTGTGAAAAGAAGAAGAAGAAGAAGGAAAAGAAGAGAATCTGGGCACGGTGGAGAAATCGTGTTTGAAATAGAACGAAAGAGATTTCTCTATCGTTCCTAATCTGGAGGGGGATGGTCTCATGAGAGTTTTGACTGGTCGTGAAATGATAAAAGAAAAATGTCATGTCTGACCTTTTGTATTTCCCGCGATTTTGTACTCTTCCTCAGCTTTCACGCTCTGAGAACGGTTGATGTAGACTCAAACAAAAATAGTCCGTGATTGGTGAAATAGCTAAAAATGTATTACTCGGCCAGCAAAAGCGCATAGAATATTCTATTGTCTGAAGTTCTACGTGTTATTCAAGGTTAGATGAAAACCTAATTCATCACATTATGAGATTGGAAAATGGAAATGGAACTTAATAGTCCGAACTATTTTGAGACAAATAAATATGATCTTCACTAAACATCGGTTGTCATGGTAACGTGTAAGACGTCGTGCCTTCATTGTAAGGATGGTTGTAGCTATCTCTGTGTGATCAAGGATGAGCAACATCATGGTATGGAACACTACCCGTGATTGTGAGGACGAATTGTCTTTTACTGAAAATAATACAAGGGAAAGAGAGTACGAAAAGGTGTATGTGTGCATGTTTTGCTTTTGTTTGTTTGTTTGTGTATGTGAATGTGAGGTGTTGAGAAAAATACAGATAAATGAATGCATATTTTGAAGGCAATAATAATATATGCTTGGTGCAGGTGTGGATGAAGTGTACATTAATATAAAATGACGCGGGGACCGCAGAACATCCAGAATGGGGGAAGGTCTGTTTATGGAATTGTCCACGGTACTTTTGGAAAATTGCGAGGGCTCCCGTCCTCTAGCATCTGGTTCCGCGGTGCTTGCAAGAAATATGTTTTCTTAATAATCCAAACTTAAACCTTAATAGACTCTGTTAGAAAAGGCTCCAAACATGTAAAACACACCCGAACTAAAGCAAATTATATCACGTCTAACATAATATAAAGTGAAAGGATTGGAGAGCTCCAATCCAAACGAACAAGGCTGTGATTGGTATATTTGCCAGAAACACGGTGTGCCAGATAAACATGGCTCATACACAACATTGAGACTATTGGGATGGGTGAGGGTATGTTAGGAGATGGCTAAAAGCTGCATGGATGAAGCTAAGGAGTTATCAGTTTGTATTTTCGAATATGTGAGTCACAGACGCTAAAATCTGAGAATGTTGAAAAAGAGGCGAGGAAAGTTGACCTATAAATTTTGCAACCCAAACAATAGCCTGTCCATTTTTCGTCTAGCTATAGTAGCTACGCCTATTTAGTTTACCGTTCAGACATGGTCTCATGGGAGTGAAACTGTAAGGTCTCCATGTGTTGTTCATCTTTCACCCTGTAAAGTGTTAAACATGATCTTATTGAACGTATGCATTATACTGAAGATTTGCATTAGAATCCATGATCATCTTGAATTTGCGATACACCTTTCTCGCATCCATGTTGGAATAAGGCAATAATAATTTCAATTACTTCTCTAGCACTTTAGCAGCTTAATATCCCAAGACGTATACGCTAATCATGCTATTAATTCACTGCCTTATATATATGAATTTTCCTTCCACACTCTTTAAATAACCATAAGTCAAAATTATCATTAATATTTGTGACAGTAGCTTGGGATGAAATCTGAACGTAGGAAGTGTCTTCATGTCGGCTTATAAGCATCAGGAAATACCCGCTAAGGTCTTGGATATAACCAGATCTGCAGATCAGCTGGCTAGATTTGAAGGGATATATTTATTCTGTACATTCAGCAGAAAAGGAATAGGTCTGTAAGACTCTAGGATTCTTCAGTTTGTAATATTCAATATAATGAGAATTGTCAGGATTGATGCCAACACATAAAGGAAGTCAGCATACTTAATGTGCCTAGTTCTAGAAATCCACCGTGACAGTATTGAGGCGCATTTTCTGAACACATCTGCCAAAATTTATGAAAGTATGGCAGTGAATAGCCTCACTTTAGGGGCAAACATTTTCAGGGGCAAACAGTTTTTTAAGAGGCACGATCTCTAAGAGGCGCGCACGACCGGTTGTTTAAGTAAGAATGGCTCACATCTAAAATAACAAAATATTGAATTTTAGTCTATTTATACTTTTAAAGGTTTCAGAGACCGTAATTCGGGACCATTTGATTCTATTTGTCTTTGTGATTTAGAGTGTATTTCTGAACTTGTTACTGCTGGTTCATGCAATGTTCATCTAGGTTTTGTGTCCTCCACAGCCATTAATGTTCTCTCCAATACCCTGCTCCATATTTTATTGATGTAATTAATCACGCTATGAGATCTATTCGACCCACGGAGTTCTTCATTATATCATGATTATTGGTACTTGGCAAATGTAACGATGTAATCATTCATGTTATGGCAAACAATGGCCGATTATGGGATTCTTTTGCTTGGTATTTGGGGTTACATTGAAGTAATGCCATGGTTTTGATGCGGTCACCGGACCGATGTTTGTGATAAAACAGTCATGTTTTGAATTCATGTTGTCTGGAAATATTTCTTTTTACATTCAAAATAGTTATTTTTTATTTATTAATTTTATCCCATGAAAGATCACATATTTTCAAAAGAAATACATAGGAAAATAATTTGCTCTTAAACTAGATCAACTTCTCTCTTCACTTTTAAGTTTCATATTTACTCTACATATTTTTCATAGTTGCGCCTTGAGCATTTTTTGAAAAGTGGATTTGGCGCCATATAAATTATATTGTTATATTATTATCTTGAGAACTTATCAATTTGGAGTTATTGGAATATCATAATCTTTTTTTTCTGAAACAAACTGTAATTGGGCCATCAGATATAGAATATATTGCTTTATTTGTATGAATATTCATTAATCTTCATTGCTGTTTGGCATCAGGTTTCCAACCTAAAAATTTCCAAGGTGAGGATGGAGGCAAGATGATACTCGTCAAACGCATCATCCCCGAAACTCGAGAAACTATTTGTTAATGACCCTTCTATCTTCTTCTGTTGCTGAATGTTTACCATGTAAACCCTACACCACCTCCTAGATCACCATACCATGATCAAATCTTGCCATGTATGCTCTGTAAACATCAATTTCATCCTTTAATGTGCGTTCACGATAGGGTCTATGTTATTGATCACGCCGTATTTGCTGATACCGGTTCCGTAACAGCTGCATGTATTGATCGTGTTTCGTTTTCTCGCCTTACCTTTCTCATGCAGTAGTATGAGATGTAACGCGTTTATTCACATTTAGCTCTCTAATATTGTAGCCCATTTAATCGATTATGAGTATAATGCATGTCAGAATTCCTCTGCTGGTGAAGTGCCAAAGAAGTTACCCAATTCTGTTAACCCATTTACCCATATTGACTACTGAATTCTTGAAATCCCGTAGACTCTGTGTAGGGACTTTCTGGTTCTAGTAATCAGTGGGTTAAAGGAAAAAAGACAAACGTTTGCGTTTTTCATAAGTGTTACTACTTCCCTATAAATTATGCCCATGCTTCAAACTGTTACATAACCTTATACCTTTGCCTTATGAACTTGAGGAACGCTTTATTCAGCATAAGATTTAATCAACTGAGCAAATGCTAATTGTAGGATAATAGAATCTTCACTCGGGCCCTCTGCCAAGTGCTACTCATCAATAACTAACCACCAGGGGCGGATCCAGAGTCCACGGGGGCGGATCCAGGATGAAAGGGCATGGAGAAGGGATTCATACATGTTTAGTGGGTTTTCAAAATTGTGGACGGGAGAAACCGGTTCGCAACTGAAATGCGCAATAAACGATGCGCATTATGGCATATTAGTTGCGCACTTGTCATTTATTGCCCACGTCGGATGCCCACTTGTTTTCTACCGTCCGCAAGCTTTCGTCTAACAATATCGAAAACAAACTATTCACTTCTAGACGGTTTGACTAGAGATAGAAAGATTGAAAGCCAATGTTGGGATCTTGATTGGGGGTGGCCCATGCACCCCATCCCTGGCTCTGCCAACGAACCACGTTACGGTACGGACATAATTATGTTACATCATGACCAAATGCGGTTTGTGGTTGGCAGACTTTATGCACTGATGTCGATTCACAGCAAACTTGGAAGGGGAACTTTAGTTACCCAGACATTGATGTGCTCTCAGTAGATTGGGAAATATACAATGACTCAATTGTGAAAATTCTGATCTGAATCAGACAATCCATTCAAACGTTATGAATTTTAAAAGTTTCGATCTATACCTTTCATGCATGGGCTCCTTTAATAGGCAACCTATAGGCACAGAATGACCGCAAACATGGAAAACTCTCCATTCGATTTGTACACAGAATTTCAAATTTTCTTCTTTTTGTAGAAAAGTTAATTGGGAGTTCCTAATGTATGACGTCACACATTATGCCAAAGTTGCCCATTCAAGGATGTCCATTAGTGAAGGAAATGCAAAATTTTGAACGGATCGTCTGATTTTGCAATTTTTTTTCGCAGTCCACGTAATTTCTGTCCATTTATTTACACATCAATGTCAGGGTGAAGTTCCCCTTTCGTTGCGGGACGGGATGAGAGGAGTCGCATCCACGGTATGGAGTCGGGGTACGAATAATATCACTTTCTCACTTGATAATGAGATCGATAGGGGTGACCTTGTGCACAGGAAATGAAGGCAGATACCACATTCTCTCTCAACTATCACTATCCTACCCAGACATTGATAAACGTTGATTAGAGATGGGATGGGTTATATATTGTGCAGTTTTGTTTGCTGTAATATGTACACCGATATGAGATGGGAATGGGGGACTGTACTCGTAAAAGGGTCATGTGATTTCCACCCTGTAGATTTGATTCCCCAAAAGGGCATAATTTCAATTTGACCCAGGATTCAAATTCATTTGACGTTGGACAAAACTCTAAAAACTTCATAGGTTGATCAACGAAACAATTCTGAAAGAACTCGCATCCGATCATCCGATATTGAACTGTATTGAATCAAATACGGTTTATTCTTTAAAAACCCATCTAATTACATCTCCAATCACTAAAATAAACAAATCAAATATTCATTTATAATGAAGACACGTGTAGTAATTTCTTATGCTTTCTTCATTTGATCCAGTGTAGAATTAAATTGACCATTATATAGTTGTGAACATAATTATGTGTACATTATAATAATTCACATATTGTTGTTAATCACGAATCTATTTACCAAGTACAACATGGACTTTCGCAATGGACATTATGGGCCATAAGGCTTTAAAACAGTTTGACCATTATCTATATTCTGATTGATATCTCCATCTAGTATTCTAATGTGATAGTGTTACCTTTGTCTCGAGGTGGATTCATCCCGCGTTTACCTGTGTATATATGCTATTTAGCTATCTAATGGAGATGTGGATGTATTGTGTAAATACGTAGATGGGTGATCAGTGCACGAGTTGGGTCTCAATTGTGATGTCATGAAATGGCCGAATGGAGGTGGATAAAAAAGGAAAGTTCCTTCTTTTCTTTCTTCCCCCCCCCCCCTTCATTTGCATGGGTCCAAAGGAAGATCAGATAAATATTTGGCATCAGCATTGTCACATCACAGAGCCTTTCAATTTACAGCCACCATCAGAATATTTACTTAATTGTTCTTCGAGATTTCTGAACGGGAGGTTTTGCATATTTTGAGATGTAACACATCCACATACCGGAAGAAAAGGTTTTTACAAAGAGGGTGATAAAATTATGTAGATATATTTCGTGTATGAATGATTGTGTATATATAAGTGTAACATAAAGATTCACTTTATATTGGTGCCCGGGAGGCAATAGTCATGAGCAAACACAGGAGAAAATCACCGGAAGTGTCATAAAGAAAACGATATACTAGTACCAGTACCTCGATGTTACTTATATTTTATAAGTAACAATAGAGGTCTGTCCTTTAGTATGGTATAGTTTTCTCCTTTTTTAATTTCCGTGATAATTGCGATGGCTGTCCGCTTTTTAAAATTAGATTCCTACCCATCTCTTCTGTCGATATATACACTTCTTTTTGGGCTTTGTTGATATCACCATGGAAAGTCAGAACCCTTAGAGATAATTACAGCTGTGGATTAGATTATATATTCCCTCTTTCATTCGCGCTAAATAATTCACCATCTTTTATTACCATTTAGGAAGCACAACTCGTTTGTTGTCATGGTAACACATCTCTTTGGAAAGTTGATCATTGTAAA